>JUDZ01009458.1:0-23103 GCA_000812845.1 Stagonosporopsis tanaceti | reverse complement strand
GCAAATATGCTGATGGTCATCTGTGGTGATTATTATTTCTTGCAACAGGTATTGAGATTGCAACTGAATTTCTGCAGCTCTCCAATCCATGGTCGTCACCTCGAGGATGAATTTCCTGACGTCAGCAACGGTTGAGGTCATACTTTCTGCGTTGGATCGATGGAAAGACGTGTGGGACGTTGTAAGTGAGGATTGTGAAGCTCGATTTGGGCCCCGTGAGGGGTTTGAGAGGCATGCCGGAGAGTATTGGTGGCTGGCGAAAACAATTCTGAAGATTGGACAGTCGCAGGATCAAAGTTGTCGTTACATGCAACCCTTCCCTTCGGACTCTGTAAAGGATCTCCATGATTTTATTTCTACGTACAGAGACGACGCCGAACAGGCGGTAAGAGCTTTGTAGCCATTGCAACAACATTCTAGGCGATACACCCACAAACGTCCTAGAACGTGATTCGTCCATTCGGCATAATGGGCTTGGCCATCAAAACACAGATGAGTGGACTGTACCTCCACTGCATATGCGCAGTGGTACAGGTACACAAGAAGGAGCCACTGTACTTTCCCCGAGATTGGATGACCTGGCAAAACTCGACTCCGGTTTCAACAGCTCGGCTGACTAGATGTTTGAGCGAATGGGCCATGTTGCATGATCACTGTATGCAGGCCTACAACTCACTCGACTCCAATTCCCTCACTTAGAGCAATGTGTTGCATACAAATGCCGTTTTGACTTTTAAAATACACTAAGAATCCACTAAAAATCCCACTAACCTGTGAAATACAATTTCGAAAATCGGTACTAATGTGCATCTGACCCTCACGTTACCAACATATCAAGGCACCTGTTACTGTGAATTTGTGCGTTACCTAAGACTGAACGGAGAGCGGAAGAGAATCACGCTTCGAGCTGTTCCTCCACTTCTTTCAATACCTCGCATCTCTGTTTCATTTTGCTTCCGCCACGGCAAGCTGGGCAAGTTCGTCCATGTTGAATCAGGAGAAAGTGTAGCTTGAACTTCAGATCGACCGGCACCATCGCGTCCAAATGAGACTGAGTCTTTTCGCGGCTCGCTTCCTTTGGTCGCCAGCCCCACATGCCGGCGATGCGGTACACGTGGGTGTCTACAGTGAATCGGCTACGCTTCAAGCACCAACCGAGTACAACAAAGGCTGACTTTGGTCCAACGTACTTGTAGCTTAAGAGCTCCTTCATAGCATCCTCATCACTGGCTTCCAGCAGATGATCAAGATTCCAGCAGCCATACCGCTGTTTGACTTCTTCAAGAATAGAAAGAATGATCTTGGTCTTTCTTATGTGGAGCCCGCCGCAGCGAATTGTCTCCTGCAGTTTTTCTGGCCCAGAAGCATAAATCTTGTCGTAAGCAAATGTAGACCCGTAGTTCTTCTTCATACTCTCCATCGCTCGCTTCGCGTTATTCCAACTGGTGGCCTGACTGAGTACTGCGACGATCAGAGCATCCAGCACAAAGGGAATTGTCTCAGGAGTGTTTGTGTCTCTGAACTCAGCTTCCACAACATCGTTGTGCAACGTGTAGAGAATGTTGTATGCTAGCCGACATTCGTGGCTTGTTGGATGGCCAAACTCAGGATACGGAGTTGTCGTTGCGTTGGCTGACCACATCTTCCACTTCTTCTCTTCGCTAGATTCGTCGCTGACTGTCTTGTGCTTTGCCTTGATATCGCTGGCTTGGCCATTTTTCTCTGCAATTTCGTCGCTGGACTGCGGGGCAACGTCTTTGATGGCATCATATTGTATTACTTCGTTTCGGGTCCGTTTCCTGGTCGCATGACTGCTTATTGGGGTTTTAGGGTGCTTCTTCGTGATAGCACCGCTTGCTTTTGCTGCAGCGCTTGCTGCTCGTCGGGTGACCATGTTCATCCAGTGCGGAAAACGCTGTGGTAAGTTTTTCTTAATTTTGGTGCGCTTGCTCCAGGCAAGTCACAGTGAACTCAATCAGAAGTGATGCGTTTTCTTGAGGTGCGTTGCATGCACGCTGCGTTGCACACAGCAGAAATACCTTTTGCGGATCGAGGCGAAATCTAGATCTCACGCACAGTCTCTGGGCAAATCTTGTCGCTGTGATGAAAGCCTAGGCGATAGTCCAAAAGGCTCTAGACAGCAGCACAATGTTCGAGGTGCAACCAACACGATTGCAATAGTGTATGACGTCGATGTCACAGCCACAATGCTAGAGAAACCATGTGTCGCACGAGAAACGGGTATCTCTAGATCGATCACGAGTCAAGAATTGTGACGGAATCAGGCCGAATTGTGCTGTTTTTGGCGAGCATTACGTCGCGGAATGTGACAGTGATGAACAATGCCAAGTCGGCAAAAAACCCACCTCGGTGCTGAACCCACCAACTCGGCCTTCGTGCATCTCGGCATCAAACCCAATCATGCACTTAGCTCCATACAGTAGATGCTTTCGAAATGGAGGATTGCGATCAAGCCAACCGTCTTGCTCCCTGAGCGCAGTAGTGCACCTCGCGGCCAAAGATGCTCTGCCGGCGAGTCCCTGAAAAGGCAAACCATGTACAACAACTCAGCCGGCCTTCTCGGTTGCCTCATGTGTGCTGGCGATGAATGAGGTGAGTACCGACGATACATCGGTCTCCTCGGGGGCTCAGCTGCAGCCTACTTCTCTGCAGAGTGTTTACTAAGGGCGCAATGTCTGGAGATGATTATACAGAGCTTCAAACACGGGCCGGTCGTGGAAGTATGACCGATCCATCATAATGTCTTAAGCACGATAGAGCGCCGGCTGAGACATGATTCTAGGTGATTCTGATCAGTGAGTCTCGAGATTCGCAGCTTACATGCTGAGGAAGAATAGAAAATCATAAAGACGTGCGTGTGGATCCCTTCGCATTCTCGCTGCTTTTTCGTTGTCATATTCTTGAGTACAATACATCTCCACAGTCGTTGTAACATTGCTATCACTTATCTATCCTTCACTATACCGCACGCCGCTCCAGGCAGATATGAGCCGTATTGATTAGGACTTCAAAATGCAGCATTTAGAGATTGGCAAGTTTACTTCTTACTGAGGTCGATATTTCAAAGGTCTCGCATGCAATTGTGGCTAGGCGTTAGTGCTGCTCAGATTCTGCCACTCATGTCATCATTTAGCCTATTGGGTGGGTGCGTCTTATCAACACGGACACGTCTAGGGCATGGAGAAGACATTCAGAGGTTGCTATTTGATCTAGAGCATGTAGCTTCCATGCCCCAATTGATAGCGAATCCTTTTTCATGTTGCTGTCTGTCTGACTTGATCCTTCTTGTTTTACTGTTGAATGCTGCAACTATCATTGGAGGCACAGTGAAACTTGTGGGAACTTTTCTAATTGGGAAAAAATCCCCTTTCCTCGTGCGCGAGTTGAATCTATAGCTTGAAATCATTAAAGTGATATCGTTATTGTTTTAGTTCGAGAAGAAGCCTACGTTGATGTCGGCGGACCTCAGATTTGCTAAATCATTAGTACGTCTTAGGTGAAGATGCATACAAACATGCGTAAACTCACTGGAATGATAACCAAGTGTACCAGCTGATAATGCAACGAGCTGTATAGAGCTAGTGAATATAAATACTTCTGGTTCCAGGGGTTTGGAAATTTCCATAAGAACCGTGCAAACGGGTCCTAGATGTGCAAGAGACAACTGATTTCATACCTATCATAAATGTTGATACCGATACAACGAACATCTTTGACAATGCCAATGGTCCTAAGCTCCTCTCTATGCCCGATAGCAGTTGACTTGAGAAGCTGAGACGTGTTGTATGCTCCCAAGAGAAATCACTTCGTGGGAGGCAAAAGACTTCTTGGAGATGCCCTAAACCTCAGGATTGCATTATGGACTGGCAGAATACATGCTTTGGGACTCCAGGAAACTTAAACACAATTGCCTTGAGGCCTTGATTTCTTTGCTCCTCTAGCGCCAGGTTCCACTAAGAACATTCTGGTGGTAAGAATGTTTAGCTAGACACTGGCGGGAAGCCTCTTGCACTCGACCACACATCTGTCAGTATAGACATACATTAGTTCGTAGCGGTGGCATAATACCGAAGCATGCCTCTGGTTCAGGAATGCCCGCAAGCGCTTGATAACGCATCTCGCCACGAAAGAGAGAATTGTTGTGTATCGCCACGCCATTTTAGCCATTCAAGACCTTCTACTGGTACGACAAAAAGGCCCGTCTCGTAGCTGGTATAACTTACTGTGAATACCATCCATACATATCTAGGTGGGGTGTAACGATGAAGTATGTAATGATTGCAAGCGTATCTAGCAGCCTCCACAAAGGGGGCGTGGGGCGGCCCGTGCCATTGGCTCCGCAGAACACCCGAGCACGGGATGCGGACATTGAACCTGCTTTACCCCTCCCCGGTCATCGCGGGACCACAGTCGGAGATGTGACTTGTTGCGTCCAAGGCGCGCTTGTGTGATAGGTCTGAATCAGCAGTCTGCGGCTGACCTTGCGAGGGCTATGATTCGAGTAGCGCTTGGGTTTGCATGGCAACCTCCCGCGCAGACCGCGTCTTGCGATTCCCTCAGGCTGGAAGGCCAAAAGCTTCTCCCACGAGGTCGGGGGTTCGCAGTGCTGCCTTGTCCATTCCTTGGTTCTTACGTTGTCGAACGCTTTCACGCAACGCAAACAGTTCATAGCTATGGTTCGCCCATCTCTAGGCCTTTTGGTCATCTTTGTTGCCAGCATCTCCGCTCAGAGTCAGATTTTAAAAACAACGACAGCTAACCTGACTTACGACTATATTGGTGAGTGACCATCAGAAAAGTGAAGTCCCATTGGCTACGCCTTATCAAATTCACATGAGAAGTGCTTCTCTGACACTTTTATAGTCATCGGCGGAGGCACTGCAGGGCTGGCCATAGCGTCTAGGCTCTCGGTACACGCTTCGGTCGCAGTCATTGAGGCCGGCGGCCGCTATGAACAGGACAATGGCAATCAGTCGGTGGTTCCCTATTACGGTCTCGTGATGCCTGTATGACATGCCTTCTTCATCACTGATCTCCGAATCTGTGAATTGATTACTTGGACAGGTACTTGGAACGACTGAGGACTACCCACCAAACTCGCTCGTAGATTGGGACTTGATCTCCACTCCGCAAATCTCCGCTGGAGGGCGCCGTATTCATTATGCTCAGGGCAAGACCCTTGGCGGTAGCTCTGCGCTCAACACTATGTCGTATCACCGCGGTACCAAGGGCTCATATCAGCGTTGGGCAGATCTGGTTGGCGACAGTAGCTATACTTTCGATCGCCTTCTACCCTACTTCAAGCAAACATCCACATTGACACCTCCAGACCTTACAAAACGCAATGCGCCAAATGCAACAGTAAAGTACGATCCCAAAGCGTTTGACAATACTTTACAAGGTCCACTCCAGGTCTCTTTTGCCAACTGGGTAGATCCAGCACAAAGCTGGCTCGCTCGTGCACTCCAGGCTATTGGTCAAGCCCTAGCTCCCCGCGGTTTGAGCGGTGGTGAACTGAATGGTGGAGCCTGGACTTCGACTACGATCAATCCAAAGCACGCGACCAGGAGTACATCCGAGAGCAGTTACCTCGACAGCGTCATACAGAATGGCCAGGCTCGCATCAACGTGCATTTGCACTCACAGGCTTCCAAGATCTTGTTCAGCAAAACAAAAAGAGCAACAGGTGTTGAGGTTATAAGCGGCAGCCAAAAGTACCTGATATCTGCAAAGAAGGAGGTCATCCTATCGGCAGGCGTGTTTCATTCTCCGCAGCTCCTGCAACTATCAGGTAAGTCTCCATAGCTACATTGACCTTGTGGCCTATCCTGACTGCTGCAGGCATTGGTCCTGCCGACACGCTTCGTGCAAATTCCATCGACGTTGTCTCCAATCTTGGCGGAGTCGGACAAAACCTCCAGGACCAGATCTTCTTTAATGTTCTACGTGGCGTCAGTGTGCCCAACACAGGCACTTACCTTGCAACACCAGAGCAGCAGGCGTTTGCGGTCCAGCAATACCTGACCAACGCTACAGGACCATACAGCTCTGCTGGTGGATATTTGTCGTTTGAGAAACTACCAGCAAGTAGTCGCAGAGCCCTCTCCCCACGGACTTCAAACATTCTAGCAAGTTTTCCCTCAGACTGGCCGGAGATCGAGTACATCGCCTCTGGTTTTCCTGGCGGCTTCCTCAACTTGACCACGGTCGGCGCAATCAGTGGCACGTTGTTGACATCGTCGTCTAAAGGCAACGTCACCATCAAGAGTGCTCTTGTCACGGACCCACCAGTCATCAACCTAAACTGGCTGAGTGACCCAGCTGATGGAGAGGTTCTGGTTGCAGCATTCAAGCGCGTCCGCGAGGCTTGGAACAGCAATGCTATTGCTGGTATTGTGGTCGGGCCCGAGATCACGCCTGGTGAGGCCGTACAGACCGATGCGCAAATCTTGGATTTCATCCGGAATTCGGCGCAACCAATCTGGCACGCAAGCTCGACTTGCGCCATGGGCAAGTCCGGACAAAAGGGCGCCGTGATCGATTCTAAAGCCAGGGTATTCGGCGTTCAAGGGCTGCGCGTGGTGGATTCCTCAGCCTTGCCATTCAGTTTGCCAGGCCATCCCCAGAGCTCACTATATATGCTAGCCGAGAAGATTGCAGACGATATTGTCAATGGTAGGTGAATGGCTGCACTGTTGGTAATCTCTCTATGCCCGAAGTATTTGTGCGGCGAAAGTCATCAACTAGTCCTTGACAACCCCAAGAAGAGTTTGGAAGTTATCTTGCTCATTGCGAGTGATATAACACCTAAACATCAGTAGTTACTTTCCATCTATGTGCAGCAAAGTACAAAAACCCTACCACAGTGCATGAGAACTCACTCTTTGCACGTTGATTGTTCATCGAAGGGACTTTCCGATAATCTGCGTTCAGCATGTCATTGATCTAATCCTCGCATCGTTCAACAGACACCAGAAGACTCTTACACGACGCCGCCTGTCTCAGACTATGGTCATGGCTCACTCTTCTGTCAGACCGCTCAATGTTCAGCTCCTCCAACGCCACTATTGTTGAGTGCCCAGTGTAATATCCAGAATCGTCATTGGCATTGGCGATGATCTCACCGCTATTTGGATCTCGTACAGCGGCAAACGCTCCTTGATGTGCCGGGGATTCGTTTTTACGTTTCCTCAATGATCGAACGAAGGTGTAGAGAATCGGTAGGCAAGTGCAGATGATGCCGAGCCACATCTCAGCAAGCCTGTCGTTGTCAGGATCGATCGTGTAGTGTGAGCACGCTTACCACATACAACCATATGAAGTTCTGAACCATTCCATATGTTCCATCTGTTGGCACGATCTTCATGCCTTGAACTACTTGCTCAACTCGAATCAGGCTCACAATACAAACGCTGGAAGATGTCAGTTTCGAACATTTCTAGATCGAGACTTGACTTACAAAGAGCCTGTCATGAGCAGCAGTGCAGCACCGATCTTCCGGGGTAGGGGAAGCTGCAACTTGTACAAGATGAAGACAGGCAGGATGAGTAGGACAAGATCCGCCGCTGCGTTAATCCCGGCGGTTGCTAAGAAAAAACGATTGAGATCGATGCATTTACCGGTGGTGATAGTCAAATCCCAATAGCGCTCTATAGGCTGGCAAACCCAGGCGAAGCCAAACGCGCTGAGCATACCGTTGATGACCGAGACGCTCAAGACAGCATAGAGAGCAAGTCGAAACCCCACTTTGAACGGAGATATCCGTAAGTAGAACAAGCTAAGTGATATCTTTGTAAACATCGTAGCCAGGTTGAATAGAAGGGCTCCGGCGATGTCCCCAACCTTCTCATGATCAGCTCATCGAAGTCTTTTCCTCGGACAGCAACCATCAAATACCTTCATCAGTGTGCGAAATTTCGCCGACGGGCAGTCCCAGATGTGTATGCCCAGGCAGTTCGTCGTTTCTTGACATTAATCAGTACCTGCTCCTATCTAATGCTGACTTGAGTGCATGCACTTACGGTAGCCGACATAGATAGAAAAGCCTAGGGCAAGTATCTAAGTGATCTCGGTCAGGTGATACCAGTGTCAAGTATACTTGACGTACAGTTGCTACCACTATTGAGTCTGTGCAACTGATCAGCATTCCCCATCGCTTTTGGCTAGAAGCAGCTTACAATCATCCCATCCGAAGGTCCGGAGAATTTGCCGTTTGGTGTAGAGTCTGGCAAGGACAATGGGTATCGCAATAACAGCGCCGAGGATCGAGACAATGATGACTCTGTAAGCTATCGACTCTGGGTTATGAAAGTTGGGCACCACTCCGGGAGGAGGTGGCATCGCACCAACTATGCTGTCCTCTGAGTTCATTCTCGACGTGTGGTGTGAGACGTTTGGTCAAACATGTGGACAACGAACGGCGGAAGGCTGAAGCCATTGCGATCGGTGAAAGTGGTTACGCACATCATACTTCGTTCTGCAACCATGCCTGCGGTGGCGTTTCTCACAGCGATGGGCGGACATTAGCCCTTGGGGGCCTTTGTGTGGGTTAGGGGCTCCCGGAGCCGCGCAAGCGCGCTACCAATTGTTCACTAGTTCGGCGACACATTCGGTCCGTTAAGGCTTGAGTATTTCACCGAAACCAACGGCTCATCGCATTTGCAGAATTTACAGTCTAACGTAATCAATCACGGCTGGGTTTAGTGCATGGTTTTCCAACCTAAGATCGCTATAAAATACCGATCCATTCCTGTAGCGTCCAAATGGCTTCACCTCATTCAACCCGCCTGGTACCTGACTCACGAGCTGCTTCTAGGTTGCGCGGACATCTTGGAACCTGCGGCAACTCCGTTTCGCTGCTTTAACAGCATGGTTCATGCTGCCAGAGATGCGAATTAAATGCAATTCTAGATTGACATAAAAAGTGATCCACCGCCGATCAGCCCCAAATGAAGGGGTCAGTTTCTGCTGTGTTTCGCCAACCTTCACAGCTACAGTGATCATTTATCTTCTGTGACGATTGCCAAAGAAGTGCCTGCCTGAAGGATTTGCTCATGTCTGGTTTGCGTAGCCGAAAGAAGGTGCGCATCTCCAGCTCTACCTCCAGGTAGCCAGTTATCTCAGCACCCTGATTAGTTTAAAGAGCAGTTAGATGCCTGTATAGGGCCCAACATTCGCGCAGAGGGTCGGGCACTCTAGTGCGCGGGGTAGTGGGGAGGGGTAGGGCTAGCCTTGTTGTATCCACGGCACTGTCCCCTAAGTGTTATAAACTACATGCTGGTGCAAAACCCACTCGCAGAAACCGCTGGTCGGGGTTGATGTCATATACCCAAGGCTAGACTAAGGCTTGATTATAAGTAGCCACCGGATTGCTCTTTCATGCACTAACGACAGCCTAGGTATGAGCTTTTTCAATAGCAGGGCTTCCGTCCATTGTGTAATTCTGATAACATAGGAAAGACGCGCCTGTTTCGAAAGCCAGCGTACATCTTCCAATCCGAGCGTAGGCCTCTCTACAGCAAACCAAGCACAAGCCAAAGGTTATCTCAAAGGCAGCTCCTGGGCTGTTGGCGGTGAGGCTATCCTGTCAGCAACTACAGAGAGAAGTACCCGGGCCCTGACTACTCTCGACGTCTCCATTGCCGGTTTCGGACACCCGTCCATGGCATTCTCTGATTTCAACAGCGACACGCAAAACAAGAAGAAACCCGTGAGATTGAAATGCCATCAAACGCCTGAAACCAAACCCCCAATGCTTACGTAGTCGCCAATCTCATTCACTTCCACCACATCTCAATTCCACACAATGATACCCTCTGCGACCGCGACCGGCCCTGTCCTCGACCCCGTCATGACCGACACCCTCCGCCCGATGATGCCAGCATCGCCCACTCCCAGGTCCAATCTCTGGGGGAGACTCATTGTCGCCGCATCGTTTTGCTGTAGTGAGAAAGAGTAAAAAGGTGGTGTTTGCATGGCTGTGGATGTGTGCGATATGGAAAGGTCGCCGTCTCGGCTGTGGGCGGTAATATCAGCATGAGCATTGACATAAAACACCATTCAACTTTTGAGTGAACAACGAAAGAAAGATGAGGGGGTAACGCACTGTATTACGACCCAGTGCCGTTCTCTTTGTGCGTCATCATCCCAGCCTTGCAGCTCGACACTTGTGCCTGGTGCGGAGAACTGATTGTGGAAGAAGAGTGTGAGTTCGTCGGTGTTGGAGCGTTGGAGGTGCTGTGTTGGCCGTAGCACGGCAATTGAGCCGCCTTGGCTGATGCGGGTGGAGTGACCATTGCACATGGTAGGTTTTGATGGATGGTGATTTGTCGTAGGCAAGTACAGACCGGGTCGTATTGTGTTGGAGCCGATTGGATGAGGTACGAGCGACGATCGAGTATCAGGTTGGTAGCTTGAATTGATATTATGATTGACACTGGAATGGCGATGTTCGTAGTTTTGAACAATTGCAAAAAGACCACGGGCCTTTGTTTTGTGTTTGAGGGCTGAGTGTGTATGCGTGCCTTTGAGCAAGTTTCAGATGAGTACCTGATTGGTCACTTCCCCCACGCAGTGCTCATTACGGTACTCCGACAACGAGGTGAAACCGCAATGAATACCGCGGTACACAGTGATAGCAGGTCTTTCATTTCTGGTTGCTCAAATTTCGTATCTAGATCGAAGCTTTCAACTCTTTGAATGCATCTGCGCGCGAGCCCAAGAAGCGCTCCTCCGCCGTCTTCCAGTTGATGACGTTCCAAATGTTCTGCACGTAGGCAGCTTTACCGTTGAGATACTGTTAACAGTCAGTATTACCGTCAATAATCCAGGGTGAACACTTACCTGAAGGTAGTACGCATGCTCCCACATATCGACACCGAAGATGGGAACCTCGCCCTTCCCAACCACCGGATCCTGATCCTTAGTCGTAACGATAGCAAGCCTCTGCTCCTTGCCCGTCTCAACCTTGATCAGCCATCCCCACCCGCTGCCTTGTATACCGAGCAACGCGGCATTGAATGCCTCTTTGAACTTTGCCTCATCGCCCCACACGGCCTTGATTTGTTTCACCAACCCAGGCGCAGCGGTGCTCTTAGCCTCAGGTGAGTTTGCTGGCGCAAGGTTCTGCCAGAAGAGGGAGTGGTTGATGTGGCCGCCGCCATGGAACTTGATACCCTGCTGGATCGAGACCTGGGATGTAATGTCCGAGGTATGCACAGCTTCAGCTTGGGTCTTCAATAGGGCGTTGAGGTTTGTGATGTAGGTCTGGTGGTGCTTGCTGTGGTGCAGCTCCATGATTTGAGCGGAGATGTGTGGTTCCAACGCCTCGGATTGTCAGTACATGCTTATAGGTGCGAGCTCTTGTCTGAACATCATGAACAACTAGTTGTGACTTACGTCGTACGCGTACGGCAGCGGCGGCAGTGTATACTGTGGTGCAGACATCTCTCCGAATTCGAATGGTTGTTGTTCCAGAGCAAATGAAGTGGTTGCAGAAGAAAGGAGACAGCCGAACAAGACTGACACAGTTGAAGTGCCCCGCATGGTTGCCGAGTGACGTGCTGGTAGGCAGTTGGGGACGACAACAGGGTGCTCGTGGTGCTGGCCGACTAATCGGGTATAGTGAATTTAATCTGCTCAATTGAACGCGTTGTTGCGCGGCTACAATGCTGCCCACTGATACCGTATGCTCGGATGATTCGCAATGCAATAAGCAAGGGGAGATTTATCTTGGGACTATCACAGCTCTTGCACGATCTTACAGCTCGACTGTTTGGGCACAGACTTAGGTCGCCAAGAACTGGGTCTCTGTTAGCAAGGCCTCTGGGAGCGACGACAATGCCTCAAAAGAGCAAGCGTCATTTAGCAAGAAGGAAACTAGAGACGAGGTCACACACTTGATAAGTATAAATCTGTTTTTGTCGTCGATGATAGGATGAGCTGTGAATGAGTTGAAGATGGAGATACAACGTGGCGTCAAGGGAAGTCACGGCCCGCGATCTTCCAGCCGAATCACGCAAGACTACATTGCTTACATGGGATCTTAGCAATACTAACAACAGCACAGGTTTGATTAAGAACAAGGTCGCTATATATTGATCAGCGTACATCGCTCTAGCACAACATATATTCACATTAATTAATTATTAGGTTTAACTGATGCAGCATGCACAGACGTCTTTCACTGCGAAGGCACCTCTGGCGTGTCTGTCTCTAATACGGCACCTATCTTATACTATGGTTTTGGGCGCGAACTTCTATCACCTAGGACCTCTCGCGGTCTGCCTCTTGACCCTTGCCTCCTCGATCTGCCTGACCGGCCTCCTCAACACCACCGGGGTCTGAACAGCTGGCCTCCTAATTGCGCCTCTTGGCCCGGTCAAGGCCATCGAATCCTGCTTACCAACCCGGTTCGTCTGTCCCTTGATCCGCATGGCAACCTCCTCCCACACGCCCGGCACACCTGTCTTCGCTGTGAACATCTTGCCCTCTTTGACAAAGAACTTGAACCGCGGCTCGGCGATGACTTCTAGCATGCGCTTCCAGACACCCTTCGCGCGCTGTCTCTGCGCCCACTCCTCTGACTTGGGGATCTCAAGATTCGCCAGACGGAACTTCATGGGCGGCAGGGCGCGCAGCTCGTGAAGGAAGGCGGTAGTGTTCTTGCGAAAGGGAAAGATGCGCAGTGTCACAAACTCAAGCTTTGTGTTTGCTGTGGCGCTAGTATTGGCCGGGTTATTCAGGCTGCGTGCGAAGTTCAAGAGGTTGTGGCGTGAGCGCCGGGCGTGTTCAGGGATTTGAAGGAACACTTGATGCACGAAGGGGGCAGTTACGTAGGCCATAGTCAGGGTTGGTATTGTGCCGAGAACGCCGACTATTTTCTGTTAGTTTGCTGAAGTTGAATGCTGGGAATTGTTGTCGATGATGACAAAGTGATGAGCATTGCTCGAGCAATCGAAGACGCTTTGATGGAGAACGAGGGAGAGGAAAGAATTGGTTACCGCATATGAAGATCGAAGGAGGAACATGAGTGCAGGGGCAGAGACAAGATGGAAAAGACGTAGTAGATATTGACAGTCAAGCAAAGATGACGAGGTGAACACGTTGAGGCTAAGCATAAAGACTTCTCTTACCTAGTACAGCCTGAGCCTTTCTTAGGTTTGGATCAGGCTGATTCTCATTGTTCCACAACGGCGGTACAGCAAAGACAAGCGTTGTGCCGAATTGCAGCAGGGCCATGGCTTTCCAAAAGGACACCCAGGTCGTGCGCGTATCGCCAGCATCATAGATCAATAATCTCGATTTGTACACTGGATTGTGTCAGCTACAAGGTTCAACTGTTCGAACGATCATTCGAACGTTGACGTACTTCGCTCCTTTTCGGTCTTCTTCGCAGCTGCACGCAACGCAGGTGATGTCGAAAATTTCCGCTGACAGCTTCTGCAGATGAACTGCGCGATCCTCAGCTTGGGGACCTGCTGTACGCTTCGCGCCCATGGCACAGAGCCCCCAAGGGCAGCCGATAATGTAAAAAATCGTGGCTGCATTGCAATTGATGTTTGATGAGATGTGAGCCAGGCAGCACGTGAAGGATGTCGCTCTCGGTTAGGATTGCCCCTGCGGCGCGCTGTCACATGACGATCGCGGACCCTGAGATGTGACCACGATTCAGTCGACCGAGATGCTAATGCTCTTGGCTCACGATAATGTTCATGCTTTCTGGTTGAGTTGGATTTCGCTCTTCATTCTTCTGGGTGTAGAGTTTGATGTGAGGCGACTGCCATCATGTTGTTCGCTTCTGCGCTGTTGTCGCTTGTTTCATTCGTCTCCCTTGGTTGTGCCTACCATGATCTCAGCGATGATACCCTTAAGAGCCTCCCCGGCCCGGGCCACGACTTTGACATCAAGACCGGAGCGCTACTGGCACCAATTCTGCGGACGCGAGTGTCAGGGACGGAAGGCAATGCGGCTGTGCGACAGCACTTTATCGACTTCTTTAAGACGAACCTTCCGGAATGGCGCATTGAGCTGCACAACTCGACCTCGACCACGCCCTTGAGCCAGGGAAAGCAAGTGCCTTTTGTCAACCTCATCGCGACCCGAGACCCGCCTGGTGCTAGCGAAGGCGATGTCTCGCGCCTCGCATTGGTCGCCCACTACGACAGCAAGCTCACGCCAAAGGGATTCATCGGCGCAACGGACAGTGCCGCCCCATGCGCTATGTTGCTGCACGCTGCACGCACTCTAGACGCCGCGCTGACGAAGAAGTGGGCGGCTGCGACAGACAATTTCGATGCAGAGCACAAGGGCGTGCAGATCCTGCTGCTGGACGGCGAGGAAGCTTTCCATAGCTGGACCGACACGGACAGCCTCTATGGCGCACGGTAGGACCACACTGCCGTTTCGTGGTAGATGCGTTACTAACACACCATTAGTGCCCTGGCCGAGGACTGGGAGGCGTCCTTCCACACAGCCGCCTCGACGTACCGCACGCCGCTCGACTCGATGGAGCTCTTCGTCCTGCTCGACCTGCTCGGCTCAGCCGGTCCCCAAGTACCCTCGTACTTCAAGACAACACACTGGGCGTACAAGCACATGGCAAATGTCGAAAATCGCCTACGTAAGCTGAAGCTGATGCGCTCTTCGCCCAACCACCCTGAGCGCGTTGCCAAACGACAGAACAAGAAGCCTCGCGCTGAGCCGCACTTCCTGTACGAAGAGAACAAAGCCGATAGTTCTTTCATCGGTGGCTTTGTACAAGATGACCATGTTCCTTTCATGGCCCGTGGCGTGGAGATTCTCCACATCATCCCATCGCCGTTCCCTACGGTGTGGCACGAGATCACAGACGACGGAGAGCATTTGCACATGAAGACGGTAGAGGACTGGACAAAGATAGTCACTGCATTCGCAGCAGAGTGGATGGAGTTGGAGGGCTTTTTTGATTTCAAGGCAGAGAGGCGGCGGGATTCGGTAGCGGAGAAGTCTGAGTTGTAAGTAGCTTTTATCAATCGAGCTGGGTTCGAGTTGACACTGTACAGTGAGATACCCTGATGTACGATTTTTACGACATGCATACATTATTTGGCCATGATGATATTGCTTTCCTGGAGATGAGCCTTTCACGCACCTTCCGACTAACGAACAGTGTCATCAAAGACAGCACAAAAAGAATATCCTGACGAGACAGCACTCTTTGTAGAGAACCAAACCTGTGTCTCGAATCGTGTACTGAGACAAAGAATATAGTGATCTAAGAAATCTACCTTCACGAGGAACATCATAAGAGTTCGGTACTCACACAACACTAGCGAGACACCGGCCTCCAACTTGCGCGCTGGACATGCCAAGCTCAGCGTATTCAATTGACTGAACTGCCAATACTTACGGAATATCTATCGAGCTACCATGACATCTCGACGAGGCATCAAGCATGCCGTGAAGGATTCAGACCTAACCCACACCAAATACGACGATTACACTCGCGAACAGCTTCTCCTAGCAGTCAAAGAGGCTGGTTGCTACGTCAAGGACGACAAAAAAAGTGTCATGGCTAGGAAGCTGGCCGAACATGACCAAAACGTGATGATGAACACGATGCGAGCTGTACAAGAGCGAAAAGAGAAGGAAGAACAACAGCAGAAAGAGGCCATGGACGCAGCGAAAGCGATACACACTCGACGTAGATCCAGGGCAAAGCGTAACAAGCATAGACAGGAGCGGAGAGAGCATGATGAAGACGTCAGCTCCGATTCTGACGACACGGAAGACTTTGAAGAACGCGACAGAATCGATGCGCACAAGCTGACAGTAACAGGCGGGGAGGCCCTCAGCGATGAGTCGTGGGAAGACACAGGGTCAGAACTGTCCACGCGTTCGGTAAATCCCCGTATTGCACCCAGCTGCAAGCTGCGCTTGTTCGAATGGCCCTACATCACCATGCCATCACCTAACCCACCCAAAGATCCCCGCTTCGAATGCTTCCCCGCAGCACTCCCCTATACCCCCTTGAAACTGTTCACCACCCACACAAACGAGAAGATCATGCTTCCAGGCACGAAGTATCCGGCAGGCGTGGCCCCAGACTTCGTCCCCATCCTCGACCCCCTGACCCGATTCGCCGCTCGCCGGGGCCACACCACCGGTCTCCTCTCCCACGCCATAATCGAACGCGCAACGTCATGGGCAGCCCGCACGATTGTCTCTAGCTGGAACGGCCGCATGTATTTCCCCCCCCCTCTAAACGACCCCAAAAACACTTCGCTCGATGGCGTATACTACAAATGGAGTGTCGAGAACGCAGTTTTGCTGCAGCCTACTCCAAGCATTACGGATGTCAAGCAAGACCGGCAGCAGAGAGTAGCTCGACGCTTGAATCTCAAGCGTAAGAGGACGGCTGATGTCTATGAGGCGAGTAGATGGCGGCCGCTGGCTTTGGCGTATATGCCTGCATATATGGACTGGGAGGCTGATCTGGACTGTGAAGGATTAGTGGGGGAGAGGACGCTGGAGAAGCTATTCTTCGTTCGTTTCCAGGGGTGCGACTTGCCGCATTACTATTTCTGGGTTCGGGAGGGAGGATGGACCGACCCTACGATTCCAGATCCTTCATGGAGTCCGGAGGTGCAGAAACAAGAGAGGAATGACGAGATGATGGTCGATGCACCGCCGACGAGAATTCGAGTCAGGAAACTCACCGCGTTGCCTGAGGACAGCGATGACTTTCTTCATGCAGGGCATCAAGGATCGCCCCTCTCGTCCATCGAGCAAGACCTACGCACATACGGTCTGTGTACCACCTTTACTCAAACTCGCCATCTTGTCCTCTCTACCGGCAAGGGGAACGCTTGGACCGCGTTCACAGACCGACTCCCCGTTCTGTTCCCAAGCGGCGTGCTCCCTATCGCTCCACCACCCAAAGGTGAGACAGGGCCTTGCCTAGCGGAGAAGATTGTGGCGCTGCTGGATGGACGGGATGTGCTGCCTTTCAACGGAGAGGAGAGCTGGACGCGCGACGATGATAAGTGTTGGGACGTCGTGTCGCCCAGCTCGATTGAGGCTGGAGACGATATTTCAACCGGGGAAAAGCTGTCGTCCAACACTAGCAGCGCAGCACTTCTGCATCCACATACATTCCCATCTCCACTTTCGAGCCATAGTGGTAGTGGAATTGACCAAGCACTCTTCCGCCGCGCCTCTATAGACCTCTGCTCCGACCCCTACCCGCAACCTAAAGACCCACGCATCCTCTCCTGGCTAGACGGTATACCCTCCACATTTCCCCTTCGCTCGCCATATCTTCTCCACCCTCCCTCGCCAACCCTCCTCAGCACGTCTGAGACATCCCCAGAGGATCCAGCCATCAAGCCACCGCGCCGTCTCGATCCTGTGCGAGTGCAGCGCTTCGGGCTTGTCTCAGCTTCTTACCTCAACGCTGCCAGTCTCACGGCCAGCGCCGCCGACACAACCACAGTCGCATATGGTAGCACAGCTACGGCGGAAACGTGTCCGTTCTGCAGCATGTCCTGGTCTTGCTCATACTCTTCTGGTAATAACGGACAATGTGTGACGGACAGTGAGAAGGCAAGACACATTCTCTCGCATTCTGCGCGGTCGCTTGTCGGGACTGCTACGCCGATGGTGCAGCGGGTTCTTGCTCGGGGGTTTGGAGCCGGAAGGAGGGGGAGTGAGCTGGGTGTTAGGACGTTAAAGGGATATTCTAACGTCGGTCGGGGAGGAGGTAGGGAGAAGAGAAGAAAGATTTATAGCTGAGATGTTAGATATCATAGATGAACTACGTAAGATGGGTGCTTTTCGATTTTGCTGCCTAGCAATAAGTCCGCAAATGTCTGCATTGTCCTCTTGTGGGTCCTGAGCGAAATGGAACAGCAAAGTAGCCCCCAACTTAGGTCTCTATGATCCGAGAAATGGATTTCCGCTGCAGCACGAGACTACCCAGATCTCCCCACGCCTGTAAACATACTGGATTCGTATGACCCTCTTTTGCCAGTAATTGAGATATCGATAACTTTGACGTTGTAGCTATGCTTTGGAAGGGCTTGCTGCTGGACCTCTAGCACATCCGAGGTGTTGTCCTGTGAATATGCGTGCTTAGTCAAAGGATGCTGTACCTTTCGCAAGAGCAGGTCCACTGGCGTTGCATAGAGGCATCCTTGTGTGAGCTTTTTTTGTTTGGCGACAATCACAATAATGGGATGGATTCCCAGATATCCACTTCCTGAACCATGAAAAACGTGCAAGTTCCTGAAAAACATAATAAGGCAGGTTTCTGGAATGATGAAGCGGCGTCTTCAATCTTCAATCGTTAGGGACACGACCGTGTTAGAGTAATGCTGCCGGTACGTGTGAGTACTAAGACCACTTTGATCATGACCTTTCACAACATTTATGTAATAAGCCATATTTCTGATGTTTACATCTAAGCATTTTAGATCACGTCACACCATGACATCTTGCTGCAGTGCTCAATAATTCCACTCAAGTCAAACACAAGGATTGCTGTAGCTATGTGGCCCAAATTTCGATAACTTTGCTTTTCTCCTGCTCAGCAACAGCAGAGGCTGTGAGACGCCCTTCCGTTACGTGTGAACTGTTCCGTGTGCCAAGGATACAAAACTCCCGTCGCCTGCTTCTAGAAGCCTGCTCAACTTATGCAAAGGACATGGCGTCCTCTACATACCTACAAACCTTATATGATTATGCCAACCAACCACCAAGTCCGTCTCAACACTATCAGTGATCTTCGGAAAGCTAAGAATCTCCGCATTAACCCTCTTTCACTGATCCCTAAACACCCAATGCCCTGCCTTCGGCACAGTAACAAGCCGGAGTTCGTACTCAAACCAGCCCTGCAATCCATCAATCGTCTTCGGGCTGAAATACTCATCCTCCTGACCCCAGACCAGCATCGCAGGAACACGCTGAGTCCAGTTTTCCTTCGTGATATTAAGCGCAGCGGTGTGATGCTGCCCATACGGAAGTGCAGGGTAGTCGTTCTTGTAGAGGTTCAGCATGCCGAAGATGGGCGAGCGATCAAGGTATTCCGTGATTTTGCTGCGGTACGAGGGGTCGCGAATATTTGCGACGATGGTGGAGATGTTCTTCGGCTGGTCGGGGGTGTAGCTGTAGTATGGGACAGTGTAGCGTGCGTACTCTTGTGCTTCGGCGTCATAGGACAGCAGTGGCATGAAGGTTGGGAAGATTGGCGCGTTCATGATGATCAATGTGCGAACTCGGGAGGAGAAGGCACGTGTGAAGCCTATTAGCTGTCTGCTGTTATTATTGTAAGACGTACATGCTTCTCTGATCAACTTGTGGAATTCCGTTGTTTGGCGATCAAGGTAGGTTGCTGATAGGTAGGTCGGTCGATAAGGCAAGATCTCTGACAGCTCCTGTTCTTGCTCTGTGTCGTTCTGTGCAGACACTTCTTCCATAAGACGCCTCTGGAGGTTACTCCGATAGAAGAGATTTTTGTTCACACCATCAGGCTTGTTATGCCTATCTCTGGAATCCCATACCATGTGAGCAAACAGCCCAGCATGTGGCCGGTGAGCATGTTGAGTAACCAAATTGCATCGTTGTGCGGAAAGACAGAGGTAAAAAAAACCAACCATCTGTGAGTGGATTCTTCTTGTTTTACCAGAACGGAAGTGGACTTGAACAATTTCAGATGGTCTTTATCAAACAGTTAGGTCGGAAAGTCAGCATCAGGCTTCTTAAGGTATGCTCGCGGAACTGTAGATCCCAGCCAAACGATAGTTACACAGGCCGAGGAACAAAGCCTCGCCATCTGGGCAACTTGATGGCACCTTTCTTCATGATAGCTTCGGTCGATGCAGATCTGGTCGATCTATATCCAAGTAGTGGCCCAATTGTCTTCAGAGATGCGAGCATTGGAACAAAAATCGTGGAGGTTTAAGCGTACGCCAAAAAGACCAGTTTCTTCACCGTCGCGAACGACAACATCGTTGAGCACGACGTCTTTGCCCCATGCGTACGACAGGGCATTCAATGGCTCTTCGTGGTCGAGACTGGTGTGTCGAATTGATAGCGTGATGGGCTGATCGTCTCGGGCTTTTTCTACGAGAAGCAGGTGGATCTGGCTCGAGCTGGTGTCTATACAGCGGTGTTTGTATCTCTACATCATTGCGTCGAGGTGCAAGATTTGAGGCTGCTAGCAACATCTCAGGCTGCCAAAGTCTGACTATACAGTACATACGTGAGGGGCACAAGGCTGGTACCCCGAACACAGCCATGAACGGCTGTGCTACGCCTTGCTGCAAGGCTACTGCACTGGCAAGCACGCATCGACAGTGAAAGCCTTGAACGTCTGAGTGAAACGCAATGGTAACAGCATCTTTGAGGTTGGTGGCGTTCTAGAGCTGTTTGGTGAGGTGTGAGCAAGAGAAGAGAGACTGTGGCTGTCGAAGAAGTGGCTTCGAGGTGTGGCGCAGGCGTGAACAGCTGCCTCGGCTGCACCTGCCTCGCCAACTCGCTCCACAGAAAAGTTCAAGCTCTCGTCACCGCGACCTCCCAGCGTCTTCAGCAGCGCCAACACCCACTGCCATGTTCGAAAACGTCTGCGCAATCCCGCTGGATTATGACCTCTTCGCACAGGCAATCCACCCCGAAGAGCCAATTGTTGCTGTCGGCCTTGCGTCAGGTCATGTGCAGACATACCGCCTGCCTGGCAGTGCTGAGGACGAGGTAATTGCGGACTCCAAAAATGGGTTCGGCCACATCGACACAGTGTGGAAGACGCGGCGACACAAGGGCAGCTGTCGCACGCTGGGGTGGAGTGTTGACGGCGCACAATTGTATTCGGCAGGGACAGATGGCATTGTAAAGGTCGCGGACGCGGCGACAGGGCAGGTCAGCGCAAAAATTGCAGTGCCTCTTGATGCGTACGTTCAGCTACCCTTCTCGATCCTCTTAACATGATCACGTGCACAAATACTGACTTCCACAGTGCCACTGGCGGCATTGACGCCCCAACCCTTCTCCATGCCCTCTCCCCGCAGTCCCTTATCCTCGCGACCGACTCCTCCGCGTTGCACATCTACGACATCCGCGCCCTGGGCTCCTCCGCCGTGCTCAAGCCCCAGGCTACCCACCGCCCGCACGATGATTATATCTCCTCGCTCACCGCGCTGCCGCCCTCCGAGGCAAGCACGTCCGGCTTCAGCAAGCAATGGGTCACAACAGGCGGGAGCACACTCGCCGTCACCGATCTGCGCCGCGGCGTCATGGTGCGCTCTGAAGATCAGGAAGAGGAGCTGCTGAGCTCTGTCATTGTGACCGGGCTGTCGAAGAAGGGATCAAATGTTGGCGAGAAGGTGCTGGTTGGTGGTGGAAACGGCGTGCTGACGCTGTGGGAGCGTGGCGTATGGGACGATCAGGACGAGCGCATCACAGTTGATCGGTCGAAGGGTGGTGGCGAGAGTCTCGACTCTCTGGCGCTGCTGCCCGCCGGCGTTGGACCGGGCGGCAAGATCGCAGCTGTCGGACTTGGAAATGGCGATTTGAGATTTGTAAAGATCGGGCAGAACAAGGTGGTTGCGGAGCTGAAGCACGACGAGTTGGAGAAGGAAGCCGTAATTGGGCTAGGCTTCGATGTCACAGGGCGCATGATCAGCGGTGGGGGGCGAACAGTCAAAGTCTGGGGTGAGCAGGGCGCGTTGGGCGTTGACGACGACGAAGACGACGGGGCCGATGAAGATGGGTGGATTGACGATAGTGACGTCGACGTCGACGATGAAAACGAAGACGACCAGGACATCGAACAGACAGGCACCAAGCGCGACCACTCGAGCGAACCAGAGCCCGCCAGCGAGTCCGATTCGGACAGCAGCGACGAAGAGCCGCAAAGCAAGCGCAAGAAGCGCAAGAAGAACAAGGGCAAGCAGCAGAAGGGCCATGGCATCTTGAAATTCTCTGGCTTGGACTAGAATTGCTAGGACTGCATGCATTTGGAGACGCCGGGCAAAGCAGCTGCAAGGAATTTATAAAGGTATCACCTGCTAGGGACAGAAAGATGTTAGAGAATTGAAAGATACCCACCCCGCTCGCCGTCTTTGTCTTCGACACAGACAGAGCGCCTGCTTCCATCATTCCCGGAAATCATAGCTGGCTTTGGGACTAAAAGTGCTGTGACTGGGCAAGGTGTTGGAAGTGTAGTGCTGTATGTTATGCTACAAGCCGTTCATTACACACTGCCCAATTCCCAAACCGGCATTTCTTCTACCTGTCCACCAAATTGCAATACATTACCCATTCTCATAGCCGCGTAAGAGACAAGCTCATCTCCCCCACCCTCCCCGAACGCAACGGAGATCACCACGCCCTGTAATTAATTACCACGCACCGGCGCCCACCTCGCGCACCCAGATCTTGGTACACTAGGCCGTGATGTGCGCGGCTCTTCCAAATCACCGGCACGGCGCGGTACACCACAATGGTGCTAGTATGCCTAGTAAGGTTTCGCGGCGCAGTGCTGGAAAAATGGTAGACAATGGCATTGTTCTCGATTCTGTCGAGCGCTGCAGGTGTTGTGTACCTACAGTAGTCAATAGCCGTGCTGTGATGTGGTGCAAGATAAAATCCTGAACGCGTTATCTCTCACCACAGCATTCGCCGCCTTGCGAGAGCGCAGCGTACCTCGTACCATCGTTCGTACCTCGTACCATGGTTTATGCACCCCAATTCACCGCATCAACCCTCCCCATGCTTCTTCCCGGTATGTAATGAGTCTCGCCGGCCGAAAAACGCCCCCACTGAGCCGCGCTCTAATGCTGATCTCCTCCCCTGCTACACACGACGCATGGTACTCTCCACGACTCGTGCCTCACAGCTCCCTGCAACCGAGGCCGTCTCTGGGTCCGAGGCCGTCTCTGGGTCCGCGCACGGTCAGGCTACGCGATTTGTCGCTCTGTGGTGCGGTGGGTCGCACGTGAGGGGAGGCTCGTCGGAACTGCCGTTCAATCTGCCCTGCTTTGGGCCTCTTGAGTTGGAAGTGCCTCGGTCAATACAGTATGTTTGTGTTTGAGGTTTTGGGGGGGAGGA
>JUDZ01009457.1:0-23082 GCA_000812845.1 Stagonosporopsis tanaceti | reverse complement strand
CCCCCCCCCCCCTTTTCTGATAGTAAAGCAAAGTCACTCCCCCTTCCGCGCGCCCGCTTCAGCAGCCTTGCACCCGCGCTTGCAGAAGACATTCTTCAACCGAGCAAGCAGTATACAACGCCTTTTCGGTTCCACTCTTCGGTAGCTAGAGGCGAGTGATGTCGAGTGAGGGGACAGATGGCCACTGTCGACATTCTTCTCCCAGTCGCGGATGGCCTGGGCTTGTGGGTCTCTAGTGCGGCAGGTTAGTGATGGGATGGGACGAGGAAAGAGCGTGCGAGGAGGGAGACATACGTGTTGCTGTTGATGGCTGAATGAGTGGGCCCTGCGTAATGCACTGTCGGGTCAGCTACTTGCTTCTCCCTTGGGCAGTCCTGGGCATCGTTGTCGGATCGTCTCTCAGCATCGATATCGAGGTCGAATTCTTCGAAGGTACTGTTGTCATGCGTAAAACGATGTGAAGGGGATCTTGCAGATACAAGGGGTGATCCAGGAGGAGTCGCAAATGGAGACTCGATTGGGCTGCCATACTGTGAGTTGAGCGCCGTGCACGGGAAAGAGGAGCAGGGTTTGCCGTTCTGTTTGAGAAATTGCCTCGAAGGGAAGCGGTGATTCTCTTCAGCCTCACGGTCTGACCAGTTAGCTTGGTTGGGCATGCGGATGCATGCTTGAATACCCGGGCCGCGATAGTGGTGTGGCGCGGTCGCAGTAAGGTAGCGGTCGACAAGCCGGTTTTCAGCTGGGTTCGAAGGTCTTCCTGGCCGATTACGCTTCGAACCGTAACGAGAGGGTGTTGCGCACACCTGACTGGATCTAGAAATGCGCTCGAGTTGTGTGTCGAGGTCGTAGCTGACCTCTGTTCGCAGCTGAGATGCGCGGTAGTCTGAGCGAACCTTCAGTATCTTTCGATTGGCCGTCGTTCGCAGCTGTGTCTTCACACTGCTCTGTGCGTGTGAGGATGCGAAATGAGGCCGCTCGAACTGTTGGCCGGCCAAGAACGGTGATGTAGCTGGCGAAGATGGTGTGCTCCAATTTCTGCTGTTATTTGCACTGGACGCGGAGCTCAGTGGACCTTGAGTGTTCCGTACTGATTCATTCAATGACTTCAGCCGGCGAATAGCATCTTCGATCTGTTCCCTGGTGGTGGGCTGTGCAAGCTTGTGCTGGTGCAAAAGATACTGCATCGATTGTCAATCTCCATCTGAGCCTGGTGATCGAAGGGTGCTTGCAAAAACAGCAGCTTCTACGTAACAATGCCATTGCTGACACGATTTCTCGTAGAAACTGACCGAATCATTGCGAACAGCGCTTGGAGTTTTCAGCGACTGCGTCCAGCGCCGTAACTTTGTGAGCTGGGAGTCTCGTTGGACGCACGCAAATGAGGAATCTTCATGAACCCCTCGATAGAGACAACAATTATCCGAATCGCGAGCAAATGCATATCAAACTTACCGTTCCGTCGCTCTGAGGTGGTGCCGGGAAACCGTAGTCCATCAGTCTTTCAGAATAGCTGTCCGCAGCCATCGTGTATCTTGCCGCCCTAGAGCGCGTAATGTTGCAGTGTGCCCTCACCAGGTGCCGTGTTTCTTTATGATGGGAGAACTTGCGCGTTCCTATGTGTGCGCAATATTGGAGGGTCTAAGGGTCTCATGGCCAGGCGAGGCAACGCCCCAAGTTACCGTTGTTTTGGTTGATAAGGGCATGATTGTCTGGCGCTGAGCCAGTATCGTAAACGTTGAGACCTGTGGTGTTGACGGTAAGGTCAATCTTCCGAACTCTAAATGTTTGATCTAAACTTATGACAATTTAGATTGCGTAGGGCTCCAATAACAGCCTCACATATCAACCAGGTCGATGCAGGGACGTTGCATATCTCACTGAGTGCCTTTGGAAGCCCCGTAACTTCCACACGAATGTGGTCACTACCTGTGCGACGAACGTTGACCGCTAGAGTGATTAATGATGCGAAGCAGGGTCCTTCTTGTTGAGTATCTCGATCTACAAGACCCTCACTTTAGATCAATGCGAACCTTAGCCAACCCTTTGCAAGGGCTAGAGGAACTCATCCCGCAACAATCTCACGGGCCGCACCGGCGCCGCGTCAGCTCAGTGTGGTGCTCACTGTTCCGCAGAGGAGATATAGCTCCGAGTGGTGGGCTGCGGGGAACAAGGTTAATGTTGAACCTGTGGTCTTGTAGTGTGTAGATGACTTTCCGAAAGGGCAAACCGGCACTTGTCGTGTTCTTGAGGTTGGGCTTCACCGAGACTGTCAGCAACGGAAGTTCACCATGCCGGAAAGCCACGGTAGTGCTTCGCTGACACGAAGCTCGCTCCACACTCTTGTCTGTACTTCCATTCCACGCCATAGACTCAGCGATCGAGCCTCAGACCCAAGGACCTCACTGTTGGATCCGCCAAACGACGCCCACGTTGCACAACCTGTGCGATCATGCCCAAAAGTGCACCTCGCATCATCTCCACTTTCTGACACGAGTCATTTGTGTATCTCCCGGATTCAGAACGCCGACTGACCCAACGTCAATCTCACTAGCTCCAGTGCTTGGACGGGCGCATCGTCTTGCAATACAGGGAGCTGGGGAAGTATGGGGCTGACAGCCCCGTATTGATGATGAGGTCGGCGAGGTGTGCGTATCTGGAATGCACAGATCCTTCGCGCAGCCAGCATCTATTTTCCGCCTGCTGTACCGCAGAATCCTCTGTAAAAGCCGAATCCTCTTGGCGATTATACAGAACGGGGCTGCATCTCAAATGTTTGATTGAATGTAGGGATTGTTGCAGGGGCAAGCGCCACCAACTCGCATCCGCATCGTGCAGCCTTGTCCGTATCTGCCGCCTCGAGTTCGGGTTCCTGAAGATGCGAACAGGGGTTCGACAGGGGCGAGCCGCGCTGACGGCACCACCACGCTTTGCGGACACGATCGTGACAGCGCGGCTTAACGATTTACCAGATCTTCTGGCCATGGGTTTTCAGTCGCCGTTCAGTAGTGCGCGAAGGATGCAGACAAGGTGACAGAGGTTATCTTGAGCCCGCCTGCCTCTCTCCCAACCACTAGTGTTACTCCACAACCCTCCCCGGACACATTGCGGCCTGAACCTGCGAGAGATCTTCCGGCCATGACGATGAATCGCCGTCCAGCAGTGCGCGAATGATGCAGACGACTCCACAATGGAGAGATCGGGCTCACAAAGCTTAAAATTCGGGCCGGGAAGGCTCTCGTGGTCGCACGCAACAGAGAGACAGGTCCAAGTTGGTTGGGCTCAGCACTTAGAAAGGTTCTCGGGTTCGTAGGCGATAAATGACAGTAGGGGATAAGAGCTCGCTGCATCGCCGCAGGTACGTACCCATGGTCGAGCACAGTCAACAATTGAGACGTGTAACGTCTTTGTTGTCGCGTGCCCTGAGCGTAATCGTGGTGAGAGGCTTGAGCTGCGTATTGAGCAGAGCAGTGATGGTCTCCACCGTCTGTCTGCCAACTATCGTGACGAGATCGGAACCGGTATCGTATAGTCCGACCGCGAACGCATGCGGACACCAGCGCGCGGTATCCACGGTGATAAGCGATACTGTATGTGGAGACAATGACCAGGAGAAGCGAGACTGGCCACGCCTAGCGAGCGCCGTTCCGCTGGCTGAGCTGAGCCATCGTGGACTCCGAGGAACATCTCGTTCGCTCTATCTTTCGCCTCTATCACTCCCAAACTGCATCATTCTATGCCATGCATGTAGCAAAAGTTTGCGGGGACGCATGGAAACAAAGAACATCAAATTTGCTGCACAAAAAAGGAGACGCTGCATATGATTTGCAATGCCTGCCAGCCATGCGTAACTGTGGCAGTGTGGAGAGACTGCACGGGCCCAAAAAGTTAGCCCGCGTGTCACAGCCAAATGAAGGATAGCAGCCCTGCATGCGTCCAAGCTGTCAGGAACAGGAACGCTGTCCTTGCCTCACAGTCAGATTAGTCCACTTTTCGATCCGCCAACCCTAGGATCGTGTTTCGCTTGCTGCGCGCTGTGATGCTTTTTCTGGCATCGCAAATGCCCGAACGGCTGACCATTGGTGGGACTGCATCTGAGCAAACTTGCCCTGTTGATTGTTGCAGGGTTGGATTTGACAGCCCCCCTCAGAAGCTGCAGGATGCAGGCCGGGATCGGGCTGTGTGCACGAACCTTGAGGTTTGCGAGCTGTTTCAAGATGTTTGATTGCAAGCTGTGTCATCTGTGTAACGTTGACAACTGCCATAACATACGCCTGAAACAATCAGAGAGGTTCAATGCTTTGGGCATTAACATCGACTCGAAGTATGGTCGAGGACTTATTGAAAGGACGATTCGGCAATGCCAACCGCAAGAGCAGCTGCATGCAGCGCATGGTGCCATGCAGAGATCGGGGTTGCCGGCTACGTGTCGAGTAGGCGTCTTTCATTGGAAAATTGGGGGCCAGCTCTACGTAGTCATTTCCCATGATTGGGTCGAGAAGCCACTGATGTCCAGGTTTGGCGAAAGAACAGGTACTAGCGCTCGGGCGTCGGTGATCAGCCATGGGGCCCCTGCGTTGACTAGGGCCGAAAGCGAATAAGCGCTGATCCAGGCCGAGAAGCGATGACAAGAATGCGATGTGGCAGGATCCGCTGGCGTGTACCACGTTACTGGCGCTCTGGTGGTGGGATGGAATCCTTGAAGATGAAGACGCAGGCGGCGCCAACATGTCCGTTCGCGGGAAGATGCGCTGTGCGCCAGCTGAGAAGCCTCTTGTAGAGTTTTGTATAATAGTCAAGCATGCACCGCCCTCTGGGTTGCCTGCCCACTCATTAGCAACCTCACCAGCTCGGACAACATATATTGCCGCTTAATCACGTCTGTGAAGAACCTCCATCTCGAGTCAGAAACCTCCGCATATCCTCAAGTGCATTCAACAAGTCGACAATGGTTGGCCACCTGAACATGAAGACCAAGAAGACAGTCCAGTCTGGACAAAGCTTCCTCACCGAGGAAAACCTCCGACTACACAGCTCAGCATACTCCAAGGTACGTGGTCGGCCTGTTAAGCCACTACGACATTAGCTGACATCGTTTCTTAGAGCACAGCAGTACTTGAAGACCAATTGTGTGATCAAGACCGTACATGGGCCGAGTGTTCCGAACTGTACCGTTTCGAAGATGATCTGAGCGAATCTGGAGACGAAGACCTCAACACAATGAGATACAACATGGCTTTGAGAAAGGCTGCATCCTTGGAGGCATTGAAGATATACGGCGGTTGCTTCACATCTGGCTTTCTCGCAATGACACACGGTGGCCACGACAACCGGAGACCAGCATGCCCTGATGCCGAAGGACTCGATTTGCAGATGATTGCCTCGGAGATGGCTCGCGTCGACACAGGCAGTATCGAAACTCGATCGAGGTCCTCAAGAAGCTGCGGTAGTCCACGACCAGACTCGGACACATTGAGCCGAGTAGACGGGGAGAGGAGTGGGAAGAAGTGGAGCTGGAGAGGGTTCGCAAAGAAGAGGCGCAACGGCAGGAATGCGGCATGAGACCTCGCGTTGAATCCATTCGCGCTTTTCGGTTCCGTTTGATCATACTTAGCGTTGGTGTTTGGGTTTCGACTTGATTGATTGGCATAGCGATACTGTTTCTTTGTCTGTATTTCCCAAGAAGTACTTGGAAGACACGACGCATGACCTCGTGTTGTATAATAGTAGGCTCGATACAAGTCACAGATGGACGAGAACGGACGAGAATGATATCCTATATGTCTTACACCTGCTGTATACACAATGCGTGCGGTCGTGAGTTCAACGGCATGGCTTGGAGAGCCGAGCTTGTTGAGCCATAGATGCTGCACCCCCCACACTAGGAAAAGCACCCAGTGGCAGAGCGCTATTGTTCGCGCAAATGTAGCCTCTCGCCCAGGCTTGTGCAGCGCAATTGTGCAAATACATAGTCAGCGATGCAGAGAAATTGCATTCGCTTGTGCACTGGAACACGTCCAGTGCCGTGACTTTGTGAGCAGGAGGCTCTTGTGGCTGGTGTGGGGTTTTTCATGCACGCCCACGCGCTTTGGCAGCTGACCTGGCAGGCGGACCAGTCGCAGGCACAGATAGGCGCAAGAGTCGCGCCGAGGTGCATGCGCGACAAAAGTTGAAAGCAGGCACAAAGAGCAATTGAACGACAACGGGGTTCCTCGAGAGTGTCGATGGGGACGGATGGTGGGGAGCAGTGACGTCGACGTGGGTCTCAGCGCTCACCAGGCAGAATGACGGCTGGCTCCCAGATCTGAAGGGCCGCGAGAGATGGAGGAGAACGGGCAAGTTGCACGAGACATGGCAGCTTCCTCCGGCGCCATCGCGCACGCTGCCTCTGCCGCAGGCCCTGCGCTTTTGGTGAATCAAACGGTCCACTTGCCAATGGAGTCAGCTGCGACTGGTGGGTTGGCATTGGCTGCTAATGCTCAGCTGGCGTGGCAGCAGCACCTGCATTCATCGTGACTTTGAGCGCCAGGAGAAAGTGTTGCCTCACCGACATTCCCACTCCCATTCCCGCCCCTGCTTTTCTCCTCTCGACGCTCTGCTTTGCACGCCCATCGCCGTGTGACAGCTCTTGATCCTAGAAGCATCTCTCACACCGTACGCCCCACCACTTACGCTGCCCCCACAGCGCGTCGGTCCTGTTAACTCACTAGGTCATAGCCTACGCTATAGCAACAGTATTCTCAGCGCCCGTACTCCCTTCCACCCACACCCACACGTCCGAGAGCAGCATTGGCCTGTCAGACCCCCGTAGCATGAGCTCGCAATCCTTAAAGCCTCGCCGTACCTCGACCGTCGCGCACGATCCCTTGGCCACGCCCCAAGTCTACTACGGGGAGAGCCACTCGCGCAAGCATCCCAGGGCACGCACATATTCGGCGGTGAGTGGCACAGAGAGCCCAGGCGGCTACAGGCGCTGACAGACTGCAGAACGTAGACCGTTCTGCCCGCAATGCCTCTCTAGGCGAAGGCGTGACCCAGGGCCGCCGTATCAGTCACGGTCAGCCACCGCCGCCCCATGGAGACTGGGGTATTTGTGCTGATCAGCCACAGATGAGGTGTCGCTCCAGCCCCGCCGCTTCCTTGTCCAGGTCGACGAGACACTGAAGACGCTGCTGTCCCGCGAAGACTCCGATGGCAACTACCAGATCACAATCGAGGACAAGGGCCCCAAGGTGCGCGCGACACAACCCCTGCACCGTCGAGGCACCGCTGACAGATGACAGGTCCTGTCGCTCGGCACTCTGGCATCCAATGCACACAACAAGTTTGACGTGCGCGGCACCTACATGCTGTCCAATCTGCTCCAGGAGCTCACGCTCGCCAAAGACTACGGCCGCAAGACCATCGTGCTCGACGAAGCCCGCCTGAACGAGAACCCCGTGAACCGCCTCTCCCGCCTCATCCAATTTTCCTTCTGGGATGGCCTCACCCGCCGAATCGATGGCTCCAACATCGCAAAGGTCGGCGTCGACCCCAAAGATTGGACCGGCAACCCACGCCCTCGCATCTATATTCCTCCAGGCGCCCCCGAGCAGCACGAGTACTACACTCGCATTGCTAGGGAGCACCCAGACATGAACCTCGACGTGCAGTGGCTAAAGGAACCAGTTGACGATGAGCTGTACGTGCGCGACCTGAATAAGGCGCCAGGACTGCTCGCCATCGCCATGGAGAAGTGGATCGACCCTGAGACTGGGAAAGAGGACCTGCGAGGACTTCCCTTTGTTGTGCCTGGTGGCCGCTTCAACGAGCTGTACGGCTGGGACAGCTACATGGAGTCGCTGGGTCTCCTGTGCAACGACCGCGTCGACTTGGTCAAGTCTATGGTCATTCATTTCTGCTTCTGCATCAAGCACTACAACAAGATTCTCAACGCCAACCGAACCTACTACCTCTGCCGGTCACAACCGCCCTTCCTAACAGACATGGCGCTACGTGTCTACGAACGCATCAAGCACGAAGAAGGCGCGCTGGACTTCCTCAGAGAGGCCATTCTCGCAGCGATCAAGGAATACCACTCGGTCTGGATGGCAGCTCCTCGATATGACCCAGAGAGCGGTCTCACGCGATACCGACCTACCGGCAAGGGCGTGCCACCCGAGACGGAAGCGTCGCATTTCGAGCACGTACTCGAACCATACGCCAAGAAGCACAACATGACCTTTAAGGAATTCGTGGAGGCATACAATTATCGCGTGGGTGTCGATGAGGAGACCCTCAAGGAACTGGACGAGTACTTCCTGCACGACCGTGCAGTACGAGAGTCTGGACACGATACATCTTACCGTCTTGAGACCGTTGCTGCTGATTTGGCCACTGTCGACATCAACGCGCTGCTGTACAAGTACGAGGTCGACATTGGCCGTGTTATTCGCAATCACTTCGGCGACAAGCTCGAGGTTCCGGAGGGCTTCCGTGTTGGTGACATGAAGCCAGGCCATGTAGAACACTCTGCCTCTTGGGAGCGCCGTGCTCGGGACCGACGCAGGAGAGTCGATCAGTATCTGTGGGACGAGAAGGCCGGCCTGTACTTCGATTATAACACTAAGAAGAAGGAGCGTACCAACTACGAATCCGCGACAACTTTCTGGCCAATGTGGTCAGGTTTGGCAACTCCACGACAGGCCCAGACGCTTGTCGACAAAGCTCTGCCGTTGTTCGAGGTGTTTGGTGGTCTGGTGTCCGGCACTGAGAAGTCTCGTGGTGTAACAGGTCTCGACCGTCCCAACCGACAGTGGGACTACCCCTTTGGCTGGGCGCCGCAACAGATCCTGGCCTGGATCGGTCTGCAGCGTTACGGATTTGATGAAGAGGCCCAGCGATTGTCGTACCGATGGCTGTACATGGTTACGAAAGCTTTTGTTGACTTCAACGGCGTTGTCGTCGAGAAGTACGACGTGACAAAGCAGATTGATCCCCACAGGGTCACGGCCGAGTATGGCAACCAAGGCAGTGACTTCAAAGGTGTACCTCGCGAAGGGTGAGTCAAAATAGTTCTCTGCATTTCTACACCATCATTGCTAACGGAAAATAGTTTCGGTTGGGTTAACGCCAGTTACATCTACGGCATGACGCTTCTCAGTGCCCACCAGCGCCGCGCACTCGGCGCTCTCACTAAATGGGACGACTACGAGAAAGCTATGTCTAACCTTGGACTAAACTAAGTTGTTCATCGATTTCCGCTTGTATAGTGTGTTGCTCGGCGCTTGTATCGCTTAAGTGCATGCGGGTGTTGGCCCTGCGAGGCGGATAGCGTTGCTTTGCTGTACTGTAGTGTAGACTTAGAAGCCCTATTCTCTTCAACGACAGATATTGATCCTATCCCGAGTCTAAGATTTTTTCGGAGCCTCCTAAAATGGCCGAATCTAAGGATACGGCGCTGCTTCTTCCCATTCCATCGGTAGTACTCACATCGTCACCATGGATTCTTTTTCACACGCGCAGACGTTAGCTAGGTGTTGAATCGACGTGTAGAACAAGTTAAGACACGCAGAACGATAGGGGACTTGTTTTGAGCGCTTCAACGGAGGTGAGCGAGTACATTATCGCGGCGCAGTGCTCTAGAAAGGCGCGTTGGGGTGAGGACTGAAGGGCGCGGAGCAGGAGACCAAGACCTGCACGCTATGGAGCGTTCTTGCTTACTGCTTGTCCCTCGTGTCACTGTAGCGAAACAAATGCCTGGATGAATAGATACGGTGTAAGCAAACTTGGTGTCAGCAACACGAGGCCGAACGAGTCCGCAAACGCCCCGAGCTCGCTGGCAGTTACTCTCGGCGCGATGCTTCCGCGCCTCACGACTGCGGCCAAAGCATATCCAACACACTCCCCGTGCGAAGATAAGGCTTCTGGGAATCCCATCCAGACCGTTTGCTACAGGTACCGTCGCCCAGCCAATGCACGCACCCTGCGGTACATAGTATGCCTCCGGGGTTTCCGGTCCAGCCTCGCCGCTCATAGGAGGAGGTGCGATAGCGCGCCATTCTCGCGTCGCAGCACACTCCTCTCCGCGCGCCTGGCTCGCCACGGCGATGACGGGGGGGAACGCGTTGCCGGTTCGACGCGCGCGCGCAGCTCAGGACGTGCGCCTGCGACGGAGCGGAGGATGACATGGCCTGACATAGATACCTAGCTTGGTCGGAGTGTTTCGGGCTTTGCTTTTTCGCATCGTGCTAGATGACGGAATGACGATTGTTGATGGGGCCGGCCAAGAAATTTTCTTGCACAAAAGTGAGGCAGATCGGCATGCGATGGCTGACTGCGCTGAGAGGGTGACGCGGGGGTTGCAGAGATCGGGTAGGTTGAGTTGAGCGGTGCATGCAGTCACAAATGCGGTGTAGAGCAGTAAATGATAAGTTGTGATATTTGTTATAGTAGTGGTATGTTCATTGGCGGTGCCTGTAACTTTTAGTGGCAGTAGATCTGCGACGCGATCGAATAGCGATCCAGCTGTCGCAGGCGAGCAAGCATGATAATATACAGTGCATAACGATAATCCAAACCCAGTGAGCCCATTCAATCCATTGCCAAACGCCGAGTTGCCCGAGTAGGAAAAAAACCAGTAGATCGTGAAGCGTAAATGAGAACATACGCGTCCCATATTGCTTTGAAGAAAAGACCGAAAGAGGAAGAGAGGTGTAGTCTCGTATCGATTACATCTCCATTGCGTCACCAGCAACGGTAATGGGTGCGCTGATAGCCTGAGGGGGAGGTGTTGCGGGTTCTGACGGGGAAGAATCGCGCGCGTTGATGCGCTCGCCCTCGCAGTGAGGAACAGGTCCGCTCATGAGGTTGGCGACGGCGCGTTCCAGGGACCAGGCCACAAGCTGGCACCACTTGAGGGTATCGGAGAACAGCCAGTAGCCTTGTACACCATGCTGCTTGGCACGTACAAGATAGGCGTTAAGTGATTCCTTCTCCAGCATGACAATCACGTCGGTGAAGTCGAAGTGACGCTCAATGAAACGAGCGTACGCGCGTGCCTGATCGCGCAAGTTGGGGTTGGTCATGACATTCTTCCAGCCGACACCGAGCGAGGTGATGAGCGTGTTGATGGTGTTGCCGTTCTCATCGATGATTGCCTCAGTTATCTGCGCGTTCATGTCGTTGAGTGATGGGACAGTAACATCGCGAGATGGACTGATACGTTGCGACTTGCGTGAGACTGCGATCGGACGAGCCGCAGCCTTCTCTTCGGTTTCGATCTTCTCTTCGTACCACGTACCGGATTGCGACTCGGCTGCGATGCTGTAGCCAGGGTCGTCAGGGTAAATGAGCGTCATCCCTGGGCCGTAGACGGGCTCGCCGCGAGTCTTGGTAGGGGCAGGAATAGCGACAGATCCAGTAGGTTGATTCTCCTCGGGGTCGTCGACATCGGCAATGGACCGTTTGCGCCCAGCTGTGGCATTGGATACAGCAGCTAGATAGTTGAGCGAGGGTGGAGTAGGATGCTTTGGGCGGAATTTACCCATAGCTGACGGCGAATGGGAGCGCTGATGAGGTGAGAAAAAGCCCTGCGGCTGCTGGGGTTGCAGGACGACGGTAGGCGACGAGGCATAGTAGTTGAGACCCATGGTGACTGCTTGTTTAGTAGATCAGAAGTGAGATGCAGTACAAAGATACAAGAGTTTGTCTAGCAGTTGACCAGACACTTGAGCATGCGATGAATGCGGCTAAATGACCGATAGCGACGGCGAGGTATATGCTCGGCTAAGAGGCGTGATGGTGGTGGTGATGGGTAAGGCTGATAGAGGTTGTGGATGAGGTGGATGAGGTGAATGAGGTGGAAGAACACTAGAGGACGAGAACTGTGCGCAAGAGGAAGGCACGGCGACGTGTGTGGGCAAGAGGTGAGAGGTGGAGGAACGATGGTTTGAGGGCCTAGGGCGCTTCTTGTAAGCATTCGCGCTCGTCCCGTGAGAGGCTGGAGTCGCCGGCAGAGTAAGTCTAACCATAAAGGGCCCAGACAAGGATGTGGTCTATCATGTGGGGATCCTCAGGGCAAGTCTTGCGCGATTGGCTGCTGGCGTGGCTCCAGCCGAGCTGGTCCCAGGATGCCGCAAGCGGCCTGGCTCCAAACTGGTTTGCCTTGCCCGAACTGGTCTTCCGTGTTGCAGACGGCCTTGGCGGCTGAAACGCCCAACGCTTCTGACTCTGGAGCACGTGATGTAGTCACCTGACCCGGAACGGAGTGCCCTGGCGCCGACAGTTGCGGGACAATGGCCGTGTTTTTTTGGGAGAAGCTTCCACGCGCCAGAGCGACAGATACCCCACGCGTGCCTAGTTTCACGTCACTTCTTTCCCTGTACCAATACCCTAGACATATCGATTCAAGATGCAGGCGCCTGTTGTTGTCATGAGTATGTTTGGCATCAATCCACTGCTGCAATCATTGCCTAACACCCCACACAGACACGCAGACCCCTGGCGGGGAGCGCCAGTTTGGTCGCAAAGCACAAATCTCGAACATCACAGCAGCCAAGACCGTTGCAGACATCATCCGGTCATGTCTGGGTCCCAAGGCTATGCTGAAGATGCTGCTCGACCCCATGGGCGGTATCGTTCTCACCAACGACGGCCACGCTATCCTCCGAGAAATCGAAGTCGCACACCCCGCAGCAAAGAGCATGATTGAGCTCAGCCGGACACAAGATGAGGAGGTCGGTGACGGCACAACAACTGTCATCATCCTGGGTACGTTACTGAACCACACGCAGCGAGGTTGGAACTGACAGGCATCAGCTGGTGAAATTCTTGCACAGGCTCTGCCTCAGCTCGAGCGCAACATTCACCCCGTTGTTGTCATCCAGGCCTTCAAGAAGGCTCTGGCCGATGCCCTCGAGATCGTCAACGAGATCGCGACCGAAGTAAACGTAAACGATGACGAGGAAATGTACAGGATCATCAACTCCTCAATTGGCACAAAGTTCGTTTCGAGGTGGTCGAAGCTGATGTGCGGTCTTGCCCTCAAGGCTGTTCGCACAGTCTCTACAGAGATGGGAGGCAAGAAGGAGGTTGACATCAAGCGTTACGCACGTATCGAGAAGATTCCTGGAGGCGAGATCGAGGACAGCGAGGTCCTGGACGGTGTCATGGTCAACAAGGATATCACACACCCCAAGATGAGGAGAAGAATTGAGAACCCCAAGGTTTTGCTGCTGGACTGCACACTTGAATACAAGAAGGGCGAGAGTCAGACAAATATCGAAGTCAGCAGAGAGGAGGACTGGAACAGGATATTGCAGATTGAGGAGGAGCAGGTGAAGGCTATGTGCGACGCCATCATTGCCCTGAAGCCGGACCTTGTCATCACGGAGAAGGGTGTCAGCGGTAAGTCACAGTCAACGAACGAAATCGATGTACCACTAATACTGTACAGACCTCGCCCAGCACTTCCTTGTCAAAGCCGATATTACAGCCATCCGCCGTGTCCGCAAGACAGACAACAACCGTATTGCACGAGCCACCGGCGCTACCATCGTCAACTCCGTCTTCGCCGCAACCCCGTCCGACATTGGCACACAGTGCGGTCTGTTCGAGATCTCCAAGCTCGGTGACGAATACTTCACCTACCTTACAAAGTGCAAGGACCCCAAGGCCTGCACAATTCTCCTCCGTGGACCATCGAAGGATATTCTCAACGAGATTGAGCGCAACCTGCATGACGCTATGGGTGTTGCTAGGAATGTTATCTGGAACCCTAAGCTTTGCCCGGGAGGTGGCGCTACCGAGATGGCCATTGCCGTTGGGTTAGAGAGGAGAGCAAAGCTCATCGAGGGTGTCGCACAATGGCCATACAAGGCTGTCGCAGAGTCTATGGAGGTTATTCCCCGCACCATCATCCAGAACTCAGGAAACAGCCCCATCAAGGTTCTCACACAGCTGCGCGCCAAGCACGCAGAAGCCTACGAAGACGGCAAGGCTACTGGCAGTACTTGGGGTATTGACGGCGATGCCGGCAAGGTCGTTGACATGCGCACATACGGTGTATGGGAGCCTCTCGCTGTCAAGGAGCAGAGCATTAAGACCGCTATTGAGAGCGCATGCTTGTTGCTCCGGGTTGACGACATCGTTGCTGCGAAGGCTGCCAAGCAGGTCAGCGGACCAATTGGTGGAGGTGACGACTAGAAAGCTCGATGACAGTTGTTTCTCGACATGAGCGACCTTCATCTGGGGGCATATAATCACGACAATAAGAACGATCAAAGATCAACACATAATGTGTTGTCCTACCAAAGTAGCCCAGTTGATTTGCTTTGTGTCTCAGGTCGCTAACCCCGCAACTGCCCGCTCACACTAACAGCCTCACACTAAGATGAAGAGTCACGGGCCGACAGAAAACAGGTTAATAGAGAGTGGTTCCGGGATCATGATGCCAGGGACCCTTCGTCTGAAATCATACGATACATCTTCATGATCAGAAATCGACTCCCACGTTATTACACAGCCACCAACATTAATATGTCGACCCAACAAACGACCGCCGACGTCACCGCAGCCGGTCTTTCGCAAGTCGACCAGAACATCAACAACACAACAGAAGACCGAAGTCATGAAGCAAGAGGGCACAAAGCCAATCTGAGCAACCCAAGTATGTCACCACCACGAGGCCCATAGTTCGGCTCCATATCTAGACGGCAAAGAAGGCTATATAGACTCGTGCTGACATCGACTAGATACCAGTGAAGCTTCGAAGGAGAAGTCCGCACAGGCTCTGAAGGAGCTCGGCGAGGACAATGCTTTCTACAGGAAACAAGGCAAAGGAGAGTAGGAGATGGGACCACACTCTTTGGAGGTGAGGATGCTCTTCATGGAAAGCCAGGAATGGACGAGTGAAGTGTGTAAGCAATGACATTGGTTCATGTAATTCACCCCTAACAGTGCCGCATGCCGCATGCTTACACTTCCATCGCACCACTTGACCTCCCCAGAGCCTTCTCTATCGCCCTTGCAACCCCTTCTACGTCTTCAAACACACTCCAATGCCCCACGCTCTGCAGCACTTCCACACTCCCCCTATCCCCAAGTCGACCGGCGACTTCCGCACATGCATCCACCGGCGCAACACCGTCTTCACCTCCCGTTACCAGTAGCATCCTCGCACTCACCTTCTCCCACTCCACAACCTCGGCATCTGCAAGCGCAGTGCAAGCCTTCGCATACCCCTCCGCATCCTGACTCTGCAGACTCAATCGCACCGCATTAACCGCAGCAGCACTAGTAGCCTGGCTCTGCACGCTCGTCGCAGACATTGCTATTTTGTCAGCAATTCCCAACATGCCCTCTCTCCTGACCAACTGCGCCCGCTGTCTCAGCGCATCGACGCCCTCGTCAGGAAATGGTAGACTGGGCGGGTTGAGCAGGATCAGCTGCCGCACTTTCTCGGGGTGTTTGGCCGCGAAGTCGAGCGCGATGAGACAGCCCATTGAATGTGCTATGATAATCGCGTTGTCGTCGCTTGTGATGCCACCGTGTGTGAAAACGCCTGCTACGTCTTCGGAAAATGAGGGGATGGAGAGGATACTCAGAGGATGGGTGGGTGATGCACCGTGCCCTTCGAGGTCGAAGAGGTGGATGCTGTGCGTGTAGGCGAGGCCGAGGGAGTGGATTAGTGGGGTGAAGGAGGCATGTGTGCCTCCCAGGCCGTGGATGAATACTATTGGTGAGCCGGATGGGAGGCCGAGAGTAGTGTAGTAAAGGGGTTTTGAGTTGATGTGGGTGAGCTGAGATAGGGGAATGTGAGAGTTATTGTACGATAAGGATGATGTTGGCGGCTTGGCTGCAAGGGGACTCGGTGATGATGTGGAAGCAATGCGGTTCGTCAGCGTGCCTAAACCAGTTACTGAGACTGCGATGCTGTCGCCAGGCTTGAGGTAGACAGGAGGCTTGAGGCCAAGGCCAACACCGGCGGGCGTGCCTGTTGCGAGAACATCACCGGGTTGCAGTGTTTGTCCCTCCGACATGGTCTTGATCAGGTGAGGAATGGAGAAGATGAGGTCGTCGGTAGTGGCGTCCTGTCTAAGCTCGCCATTTACATGTGTCTTCACGCGTAGCACCTCAGGGAGCTGTGATGCTGGAACAGCGATGGGACCCTACACCAAGTCAGTTTTGCAGACAAGAGAAGAGAGCGATGTTCATACCATAGGACAGAACGTATCCGGACTCTTCCCTATGTAGAATTGTTTGTGATCTCTTTGTCTCTCCCGGGCGGTCATGTCATTGATGATAGTGTATCCCCAGACATGGCTCATCGCATCCCCCTCTTCGATTCTGAAACCTGCCTTCCCAATAATAACACCAATCTCTCCCTCATAGTCCGCTGTGGATGTAAATTCAGGGTGCGGATAGATCTCCTCTCCATCAGCGATGATTGACGTGTATCGCTTCGTGAAGATGACTGGGTGGGATGGCACATCGACCTTGTCTGAGCTATCGAACCCAGAGCTATTGAATTCCTTGGCATGATCGAAGTAATTCTTCCCTACGCAAAGAACATCTCGATCTTTGAGAGGTGGCAGAATGTGCACTTTCGTCGCATCTATGGGCGCGCATGATTTAATGATGTGGGCCTCCCCGGCTTCGATGACTTGGTAGAGGTTTGTGATTGGAGTGCCGGATTTGAAGCTCAGGGGTTGAACCGTCTTTGCGCTTAAATCATAATGGCCTACGAGGTCTTTTTGGCTTTCGGGGTCGTGGAAAGAGACATAGTTTGTGAGTGGCCGTTGTACTTCATGAGGTGGCTGTTGAGCCATCGTTGTGATTATGAACGAGTCGATTCCCACGGAAAGTTCTATCGCGAATCAACCTTCATCAGTGTTATCGGATTCTTGCCTGTCGGCGAAGCGCTTGTGCTAGATTTCTGCCATCTCGAAGTCAATGTCGTGATAGTGGAGATGGTGGGGAGCTCGAAGCGAACATTACGTCAGCTACTGCCACTGACAGCGTCGCTGCCACCCGTGCTTTGAAGTTCATGCATCTCACACAATGCTGCCATCCATGGTTCTTTCATTGTTCTTTGATTGCGCCAACGCTCTGGATATGTCATTTGGTTCAACGCAATTTGGCCCCTCGCCGCCTATTCCGTTCGACTCGCGCTAGCGTGGGGAAATTTGTTGATGTAATGACAAGATCTGAAGTTCTACAGGTTACGCCCGAGCGTATTCCAAGCCTGCAGCCGGGACGATCCTGGGGTTAGGCACTGTGCTTTCTCTAAGCCGTTGTCGCCAAGAGGCAATCGTACCCTCGCGAGCTTCGCCACCACACAAACATGGTGTAGGCCCGAAGTCATCACCGAGGCTACTTGCTGACGAATGCGTTTGAAATCAGCCAGCGGGTAGTGTTGTGGTCTGGAACCTAGCAGGCACTTCTCCGGACGTTCCTGAGCACAGACCCAGATTCACCCGCTCATTCGCTCCACCCTCCTGATCTCCATCAGAAATAACGACAAAGGCATTTACAATTGGGTTAACTGGGTCGTTTCTTGAGATCGTGAGGTGTCGCCGAAACACCATGATTCTGCCATGGTTTGGATTGAGCAACCGAGAACCACCGTCACTCAGTCCATGTCCACGCGTACAGAACCAAATGACGCATACACAGCCAAGTGCCGTGCCGCCGCTTCATGTCCGCGAGGCTTGACCAGCCTCGACTGCTTTCATCGTAACAACACCTAAGGCAGCCAATCAGACTGCAGGTTTTACCAGATTCCCATTAGGAATTATGCGGTGATCAGCTTTATCTGCTTAATCGCGTCCGTCGGCTGCGCCGCAAACGGTAAGATACTTGGTCGTACACACCGAATACCTTGAGATTTCTTCCAGTACGCGTGTCTACACCCCAAGAATGTTCTTGACATCGACTTGGGCTTATCTTGAGATGAGGGGTAGTTGGCTGTGCTATTACTCGATGATGGTTCGATGCATAGCGTACCAAGATTTGCACTTACACGCCAATGCAGTAGGTCAACTTTTCGCGCCTGGGTACAATTGACACACGACGCTCCGCCACGCGGGTTGTTGACAACGTAGAGCACCTCTTTATTTGCGCCGAGTGTAAGTCCGCTTTCAGTTTATAACGACCGAGCCATCCCTTCAATTCCTTTGACAGAGCTCCTTGAATCTCTAGCTTCCTCCCAAATCAATACACCATGCGCTCTTTTTCACTAGCAGCTTTGCTTAGCAGCTTGGCTATCGGCAAGTGTTTTAATGTACGGAAGTATCGTCGCGAGGTCTAATGTCAGTCTAGGTGCTCTTGCTCAAACTCAGGTCGGGCAGACATGTGTTGCCAACAATGTATGCTACAGTTTGAACATACCTGATGCTACAGCTCAGAGTGGCACTGGCGACGTCTTCGTGTCCCTCAGTGGACCGACAACGTATAGTTGGTAAGCTCCATCGGTTCGCTGCTTCATCATCGCATTGCTTACAACACTTTCAGGGTAGGACTCGGAATCGGCTCTTCCATGAGCAATTCTAATATGTTCATTCTGTATACCAATGGTAATGGGAACGTCACACTGTCGCCGCGGTTCTCCAGGGGGCAGTCACAACCGCAGTTCAGCGCAGATCTTGATGTCGAGCTACTCAGTGGATCTGGCATCGAGAACGGCATTATGACAGCAAACATTCGGTGCGGCAACTGCGCGCAGGGCGGAGCTGGGAACTTCAACGCACAGAGTGGACAGTGGATACATGCAAGGCGTAACGGGGCCGCTCTGGACACCACAGATGTTCGGGCCAACATCGCTGAGCACAGCGCCTACGACAGCTTTACATGGTCATACTCCAACGCAGTCGGAGGCGCAAGCGCAAATCCTTTCACGGCTTCGGATACTGTCGTTGCCACTCCCACAGCTCCTGTTTCAAGTCCGGGCAGATCCATGCGCGATAACATCCTGTTAGTGCATGGAATCTTCGCTTCTCTCGCCTTCTTGGTATTCTTCCCTACTGGAGCCATTATCATGCGTGTGGGCGGATTCAGCAGTGTGCTGAAGGTGCACATTGCTATCCAGATTCTGTCCTGGGCACTGTTCATGACTGCATTCGGTCTCGGTCTCTACTACGGCATCACTGGCGACTACATGAGTGAAGCGCATTCCATCATCGGTATTGTGTTGGTCGCAATGGTGGTATTCCAACCTTTGGTAGGCTGGCTGCACCACAGACAATTTGTCCACAGTGGACGGCGAAGCGCTGTCTCGCATGGCCATATCTGGGTTGGCCGAACTGCCATCATTCTCGGCATGATCAATGGAGGGCTTGGGTGTGAATTGGGGGGTGTGGAAAGGCGATATGTGATCGCTTACAGCGTGGTCGCGGGCGTCATGGGTCTCGCCTACATTGCGTCGATCGTATACGGAGAGATTGCTAGAAGTCGCCGACCAAGCGTTGCTATGAGTGGACGTGAGAAGGTGAGCTCGTCTGGAGAGCATTCTTCGATCAACGCATGAGATGTGAGGAAGGAAGTCAAGAGATTACATTGTAGTAACAGTACAGTACGAGTTCTGAATTATAATTCTGAGGAAGCTTGTTTAAAAACCCTTGCATTCTCCCATTGGGTAATAGAGGACATCTTAGACTTCACCAATAGGTCACCGTCTAGTTTGACATCAGGTTGTACTCCAGAGTACTTGTTTCATCATGTGGTTGAGAATCCATGATATTGATTGGCGGACTTAACGAGGCTGACTGGTGCATTGATTGGCCAATCCTGTTTATTGGCATGCGACTCCGCCACCACGGAGGAACCGGCTCTGCCCTCACATGTTTGACGAGAGAGGCTGAGCTATTTTCGATATGACGGCCTCAGCCCACTTCCTTCTGGCAAAGACAAAACCCCAATTCACTGCTTCCAACATTACTTGATCTTTCACTGCGTTACTGCCCCAGACACCGCTGTTGAAGTGACACCATGATCTTCGGTGGGCTCGAGATAGTAGCCGGCGGGTACTTCGCCCATAAATACTACAAGAATAAGAACGAAAAGAAAAGGCTGGTAGAAGAAGCTCAGCAACGGCGAAACAACACCTTTCCGAGCAACAGGCCATCAAGCTACCCTCTGCAGCCGCATTTCCAGCACCAAGAGCAGCAAGCCTCGCACCACCGCCCACAGCACACAGCTGCCCCGCAGAAGTACGCTTGCCGTGCACCGACAGCACCTCAACCGCAATGTCAAAGTCAGCCTCGGCCTCAGCAGCCTCGGCCCAAACCAAGCCACGCACAGACATTCAACATACCGCGTAGACCTTTGCCGCAGCGCAAACCAGAGATCATCTTGCTACCCAGTCTGCAGCGTGCTGACTCCATGGCTACACTGTCGCGCATGCCTATTGCAGATGGGTACCGACCCTCAAACACTGCCCATCCATCCCAGCCGCCTCAAAGACAGACAGGCGGCTTGGCGCCTATCCAGCAATCGCCGTACGGCAACGCAGCCTTCTCGGTCTCGTCACCAGCGTTCGGCGCAACACCGACGTCACCGCCGATCAGCTATGTCATGGCACCTGATGGCGGAGCAGGAGGACATCATACCATTGATGATAATTACGAGACATATGAGCATGGCGCATATAGGAATACGGCCTACGCGCCGACGGTGGCCTCGACGGAGTTGGGTGAGCGGGATCCGCCGCCCCCATATGCGCCGTGATCGCTGAGAACATGGTATGGACGCTGGCGTCCGAGAGTTGGGTATCCTTCTTTCCATTCTGTCGGGCTTAATTCAGCACATAGTATACTGTAATGAGATGTAACCGGTCACAACAACTTCACTAATAGCATCATCATGTATCTGACGAGAGACATCCAAATTTCACGTTAGTCTATTCGTGTTGTCTCATTGCCTTCTTTGTAATTAAATTAGTTGCACTGTATGATTACATTCTGATGTTATTGACTATGTGTTCTTGTTTATGAAGAATACATCATGGCTTCGTGGGCCTACAGTCAAGAGTAAGCTTCTGACGGTAAATTTCGCAAGCGGCGCATCTTTCAGAAGCTATGCCTGTCCCGGAGCAAGTGGTGCACGCAACGCGGGGGTCACTGCCAAAGTGTGAGTGGTTACTCCGGAGGTATATATCAAGTTTGCGACGTACGGGTTGCCTGCACAGCCAGTACACGTTGTAACTTTGAGAGCGTGTGGATGGTCTAGGTAACATGGTGGCGGAGTCGTGTTTGATAGATTCAAAGAGTTTGCATTGTAATAGAACGACATCGCCACGTTGACGCAATGAAGTAAGAGTGAAGTTCGTGTTGATGATGCGATGTTGAACCGAGAGACTGCGTCCGGTCTCTTGCAACGACGTCGTCTTCCTTTATATCCTCAGTCCTTGATCGAAATTTTGCAAATGTAACTCAACGCTGTGTCCGTTCAACGAGGTCGATCTATCCTAAAGCGTATGAAGGGTCAGAACTGTTGGTGCTTCGGAAACCCTGACTAACCGTTGACGCCATTCTGGTGATCTCAAGAAAGGGATCGAACACGTGTATCCATCCCGAAGCGTTGCACTCAGTATCGGAGGGCAAAAAACATCGGTCGGAATGCCAAGAGTCAAACAGAGTGAAGGAGTGGAAGGGCATGTTGCCGAAGGGATCTTACAACCCTTAGCCTGCATGCAGGCCCAACGTGCGCTCGTTGCACAAGTGTTGCAGGCAAGGGCCATCTCGACATCGGTACCCTGCAGGAGGATGAAGTCAGGGACTCGTGGCAGTCATTGTTTGAATCACAACTTAGGGAGATTCGTGTTTAGCAAGGTCTCCTACACTTTTACGACCTCCTGCATGAACAGTATCTGTTTTGAAAGTGTTGGCATCCTGTCACCTGTTCCCCACATGTAGCTTGCCGTTCTCAGCCTGCAAGCTTCAAGATTACCGCTTAGATGGCACAACACCGGACCTACCTTCCGGGAGGTAAGACATCAATGACTGGATAGATGTGCAGAGGCTCTGGCCTCGAACCTATCAGGCATTGAAGCAACGCGCGGACCGATCTGACAAGTTCCCCGAAAGACATGATCCACGGCTCTCATCCCGAAGGTGGGATCCGATACTGACCTTGATATCCGTTACACAGCCGCTGTTGTGGCACAATTAAGAATTGTGAGTGTCCTGTAGGATTAAATCCCGTGTGCGAGGCACACAACGAAAGCCTGGCAGCGCAGCTGCAGTCCTGGAGGCCTAGTGTACTAGTAAATTAGCCTCTGAATCAACAGCAATCAATGAACCTCGCTGATAGATGAAGCATAGACTCTTGGCTTGTGCTGTCTGCAAAATTTCTTCTCGCGAGTGCAGAAGACTCCATGAAACTACCACTGACAGAAACGAATGTGATGTAAGCGTGTGACTCGATATTTGATCAGGTGCACAATATCGTCATGGCTGGGTCTGGAAAGCGCTGCATCTCTAGGTAGCAGCCATCGCATCGTTGCGCACCCATGAACCGCGAAGCAGCCGAGGAGCCGTCTCTTTCCGCGGCATTAGTCTGATGACTGGCGTAGTACAATCAGGCCGCAAGGCTTCATGGACATTCGACGGCGTTGATAACACATGTGAAAGACGATGATTGACGGCAGAGAATCGACGTGGGTCGAAGGCACTAAACCGTATTTGGCACCACCACTTTCAGCGCGTAAGAGCCCGCAGCAACTACGAGATCAAACTAAAGGTTAATGGCAATCAATAGTTGAGTATTCGGGATAAGCTGGAGCCTCTGTCTCCAAATATCTTTGGCCCTTGTGGCCTCGAAATGCTTACTATGGTATATCTGCACCACCTATGGCATCCAAACGTCCATAGGTGCAGTACACTGCAGAATATAAAAATAAAGAACGCATGTAAGCTCATCAAAACTCTCAAGAATAAGAGGGGTCTCATACTTGTAGCTGTTTTGCATATTGCACAGCCACGAAACTCACAAAAATGCATATCCGCATCTGCAACAACCACAACACCACCACAACCGCAGGAGATGCTGGATAAACGTAAAAGATGGCAAAAAGGATGACCTAACCAGGGGTCGAACCTGGAATCTCTT
>JUDZ01009456.1:0-23066 GCA_000812845.1 Stagonosporopsis tanaceti | reverse complement strand
AGTGATACATCAATACACGAAGAGTATGCACAGGCCGTTTCTTTCACTGTGTCTTGCTGACTTCCGAAACACAACGTGCCTCCAAGGAAAACAAATTGTAGATTTGTCAGATTCTTGGCTGGTAGTTTGAAGCACGTGCCTGTGTGCGCAGACGGCCACTCCAATCGCTTCTAGTCTACATTGGCATCTTTCTCACTTGCTTGTACATCATTTTTCTGTTACCAGGACAGTCCACACCGATGGCTGAGTGGGAGACTCTTTGTATATTTTTGTTTCTTTTCGAGACCCAAAGGCGGTATCTACTAAGCTTTGTGCTGAACTGTTTGCTGGTTTCGAAGTCGAGCAAATATGGATGCTTTCGTGTCAACGCGTAGAAAGGAATGAATTCATGAAAGTGGTATAATGCTCAAAGAGACAAAGTCGAAAACCAACGCACTTCTCTTCCTAAGTCTATTGCAAGCCCCTCTAAAAAGATTTCGCTTTCTGAACACCCTCACCTGTCCTTCCTCTTCGTCATAGTCAGTCCATCCATGTCTCCTGCCTCGCTGCTGCGGTCACTCTCAAACCCATCCTGCTGTCCGCTAGCCCCGCTGCTTCGCCTTTTATGTCTGCGCTCCCTCACGCCTTCCTTAAGCCGCTGCTTCAAATCGTCCAGATTACCATCAATGGTACTGAATGGCTTGAGCGTAAAGCCGAAATTGTTGGTACTGCTGTTCCTGCTCCTGCCCTTTTTGGGTGTTGGTGGACGAGTGGAGAAGATGTCCTGGTTTGCAAGGTCGTGGAAGGACTCGTTGCGCGGGAGCTCGTTCTCTGTACCGGGACTTGTAGGGGAGATAGGGTAGTCATATGTCTCAACGTTGGTTGAAGCTTCCTCTTTGGCATCAACACTAGACTTGCGCGCCGGTGTACGCGGCCTCTCCTCTTCAATGAGGGGATTTTGGATGATGCGCTTGCTGTAGAAGTCCTCGAACATGACCGGCCCAAGCTCGTTTATCAGATCGTTGACCCGCGAAGCAAGATTTTCGCGACGTTGCTGAATATTGACCAGCTCGTCTGAAGAGAAAGGGTTCATCATTTTCCACAATGGGCCGAGCGATTTCAGAATGTCCATGGCGACCTCGCCGAAGCGGAGAGCGGCATAGGTTACAGTTGGATAGACGATGGCCTGGACCACGATCAAGTAACGCTTTTGGATGCCCGAAGGAAGATAACCGTTGCAGTTGTTGTAGCGGTACCAGATGAGACCAAGACTGATATACCACAAGTAGCACGCAGGTGCCACTGCCATGGCAACAAGTAGCTTCCAAGTGGCCATGACGTCTCGGGCCTGAACCTTGACATTAGATGCAGCAAGCGCTTCCCTTGCCTTCTTGATAGAGATCATCTTAGTGGCCACGAAGACCAGCCCAAATAACATTGTACCAGGCAGCACAAAGGCTGTCAATACGAGAAGCTTGCTGAGGCGATAGAAGAACGTGACAAAGGCTTTGAGGGGATGCATCTTGGCATACTGCACCTGATGGTCGCGAAGCCCGACAGCTCTGAGTTTGGCATTGTACGAGATGACCTCCTTCTTGAGCTCGACGATGCGGGGATCGTCCTTGTAGCGATCGTAGCCTTGGACGAGGCGACGGTTCAATTCCACAATCCTAGGTAGTGGAAGCTTGGTGCCCTTAGAGTTGTACAAGCGGCGGACAGCTTGAATGACCTGGAGAGTTTCGTAGTCAGGTGTTGTGACAGTGACCGAGATCAGACCTTGACGAACGGATTCTAGCATTTCGCCGATCGCATCACGCCTGCCTGGCCCTTCAAATTTCTGGGCGAGCTCAGGTGGAATATCAACCGGTGTGCCGAATTCGATCACGGCCCTTGAGCGAAACTTGTGGGCATGGAAGTAGTTCATACCGACCGGGATGATCTTCAAGTTGCAGTCCGGCTTGGAAGCTACTGTACCCAATGCCATGATAGCGACACCAGCTGAAAGATATTAGCACAGCGTGAGTGGGGGAAGATGCAGACCTACCTTTCAAAGGCAGGAGATCGGTCCGGTCGTGACTGCCACCCTCAGGGAAGATACCTATGCTGCCACCATGGTGGAGGACAGTGTGCACAGCGTCGTAAACCTCGGTCTGATCGAGCTTTGGCGCAACGAGGAAGTTGATACCCTCGAACCCATCGGCGACGCCCTTTTTGTCTGAAGCACCATCGATAAAGGTGCCGTCCTTGGTCATGTCATTGCGCCCAGTCAGCTGTTGCATAGCAACGCCTCCCTTGAAGCCGCGCTTCAGCCTGATTTCCTCTGGTCCCTTGATCTCCAGAATTTCAGCAGTGGCGGCCTTGTTGTCGACCTTTGGCAGCACAATCGAGCCACCGACCATGAAAAGCGGATCCTCAAAGTTTGTTCCAACACCTCGAAGCAAACACGGGTCGTTGATCGGGTCTGGAAGGTAGACCATGCCCTTCGCTGACTTCGTGGCATCCATGGCTCGGCCTACAGGCACTACGCCGGTCAAGCCAGCCATAGCGCCAATAAATCTTCTTTTCATGGACTTGTCGGCGATCAGGAACTGGATTCGGCGGTCGGACTCTTTCTTGACCACGCGCATCAACATTAGAGGGTCGACGAACTGCCATAGTCAGCTTCCTGAACGTTGTCTAAGGGTAGTCCAACATATGCCGTACCTGGTTGGCGTGCGGCGCACACACAAAGATGACCGGTCCATCCTTGGGCACCTTCCAGCTACTCCTGGGGTGAACTTCGCGGAAGAAAAGCTCAACCAAGATGGAGAAAGTCCAGAGGAAGGCATCGTAGACATATTTGTTCATGGTCGCAAGAGGCTTCTTGCCCTTTGCTTGGTCCACCATGCTGGCGGTGCAGCCTCTCAGGCTGTGGGACTAAGAGTGTTGGGATATGGATGCAGCGGTAGCGGTGCGTATATAGCGATTGTGGGGTGACGTGGTGGGAGGTTTGCGGGACGCGCTCGAGATTCGCAGCGGACGTGCAGAGGAACAGTGGGGAACGTGGTCGGATCCTGCGGTCTTGCACCTGTCAGCGAGGACTCCTTTTCTCAGCCGTGGGCGCGCACCTTCACTTGTTACTATTGCAAGGTGTTCTTCTCTTAGGCTCAGCAAGAGGTGTGCGGAATGAAGCAGGCGCGCTCTAGGCAGTCATTATTGCCATTCCCTTGGGCCAATCACTCTTGAGCGCCAGATATCGGCTCGTCCGTCTTCGTTGGCGAGACCAAGCGGCTATGCGCGCGTATGGGATGCGCTATGGCTGCTGTTGAGCGCTCGGATGTGTGGAGGTGCTGCGGGATGCTGCGGGCAGGACTTGGGTCATGGTGCGCAACGTTGAGGAACTTGGTGGCGCCGACGCGGGGCAGCTGCCAGTGCCAGCGACAACCGCAGATCAAAGGCGGCTGATCCACATCATGCCTACGACATTAGGCTTGTCGATTGCGTTCGTCATGTGCGCTTGTCCGTGACCGAACTGAGACACTACATTGAGAAGCAAGATGGACCCTGGACACGGAGACGACAACTACGTTACGCGGACAGGGACCACATCAAGGCTGTAGACGTCATGTAGCACGCTTAGGCGAACTTGTGGATTCTAATATGGTTTATACAGTATCTACGAACCATGCCGAGGCTGCATTTTGGTCAAGCTTTGAAATGAAGGGTATATGTACAATGAAATAATGTCCCGGAGGGAATATGAAGAGAAGGTTCAGACACCACGTCGGCACTTCTTACAAAAGACCAGCCATCGCAGCAACGATAAGGGCACCAACAACCGAGCTGCCCGTGATCTTGATGCTCGAGGCAGCGCCTTGAAACTCCACCGGTGCCGTCGAGCTTGGTACACTGCCATTAGCAGGCACGCTGACATTTGCAGGCGGCGCGACAGGCGAGAGTGTGGTCAGAACCGGTGGCACCCCAGGTGCGCTGGTCGTTGCGACAGATGGGACCTCTGGAGTCGATGTGACGGGAGGAACGTAGACGGTCATGGTTGTGCTCGGTGTGCAGGTGGTATTGACACCGGCAGTGGGCCTCGAGATGGTGATTGTGATCGTCGTGCTTGAAGAGCAGCTTGCAGCAACACCGGCAGACGATGTGAGCTCGTTGATCTGGCTGATAGGCTTCTTTGTAGGAACGACCGCTACCGCAGAGGATTGCTCTGCAACTGCAGAAGTTGGCATAGCGTTCTCGGTTGAAGGTGCAGCACTTTCGGTGGGTGCGGCTTCAGTAGATGGGGCTGGTGCAGGTACGCTTGACACGACAGGAGCGGATTCGCTGGATGGAGGCACCTGGCTAGGCTGGACCGCCTTGCTAGACTCAACAGGCTTGGACGCAGGGGCTGTAGTAGGCTTGCTAGCAGGTGTAGAGCTGGGCCTTGGTGCCGCGGTTGTAGTAGGCTTTGGCTCAGTCGCCCCCATCTTAGCAGGGACAATGTTGTTTTTCAACGAAAGTAGTGCCTGAGTGACCTCCAAGGCTGCGAGCTGCTGGCCAACGCCAGATGTGCCGTCCCAGCTTCCAGTGTACCACTTCGACCCACAAGTAACACCGTCGGCTCCACCTGAGCACGATTTGGCAGCGCCAACTGCAGATGCACTGAGGTACTTGGTTATCGTATCCTTTGTAAAGGGTGCAACAGCCGCGGTCTTCGCCATGAAGCGCGAAAGGTAAGCCTTGAAGGACTGCTGGTCGAGGTTGCAATTACGCCCCGACGCTCCTGTCTCGCAAGCCCACTCGTACATGATGTTGTCCTTCTCAACCGCGCTGAAGAACAACAGCTCAGCGTGTGAGAGAAAGCCAGAGACGCGGTCCTTCCACACGCTCGCACCGTTTGTGATGTCGTACATGAATGCAGAACCGTGGAGGAACATAGCGTTGTTGTAGGTCCATTGAGTCTTGTCGGCAACCGCAGCGCAATTCGTCTTGTCGTCAACCCCATCAAAGACTTCGTAGATGTCGCTGATCATGCCCACAGACTTAGTCCAGTCGTAGATCTTCTCTGCCCAGTCCGCGTATGTCTGGTTGCCTGTGTAGCGGGCGAGGCGCGCACCGAGCGCAAAGGTACATCCGTTAGAGATTGCGTTCTTGTAGTTGTAACCGTACGAGTTCTCAGGGTAGATCTGCCACTTTAGTCCTCCGTCGCAAGTGGTTGTGTCCCAACGTCCGACAATGTTGTTGAAGGCATTCACAGCAACCTCCAGATAATCCGCAGGAGCTGAGTCGGGTTCCGGGAACTGGTACTCAAGAGCTGACATCACTGCAAGAGCCCAGAAAGCCTGATCGTCATTTCCGGTTTGTGATTTGCGGTAATCCAAGATGAAGTCGTTGTTAGGTCCGTAGTTGGCAGTCAAAGCCTGCTGCATTGTCTTGACGTGCGAGTCATCCCCAGAAAACTGACTGTACTCAATCACCCCGCCCCAAGCCGCACCACCTTGCCACCAGTATAAAGGTGGGGGCCAAATGCCGACATCCTCCTTTGGTGTTCCAGTGGCGTTGTTCTTATAAAGCTCCATCAACCCGTAGGTATAGGTCCGCGCAGCAGCCTTGATAGACACCTCATTCTCAGGATCCAACTCAACGGCGCTCGCAGTTGACGCAATAAAAGGTAGGAGCACAGCTCCAACAGTAGCAAATAACTTCATGCTGCAAGTGCTAGAGGTAAGAAACGAAGTAAGAAAAGTAAAGCAGGTTAAAAGTAAAGAGTGAGCGTGCGCGTACAACGCGGAAACTAAGCGTGAGTGAAGGAGCCATAGTGAATAGGGTCTTGCAGTTATAAGACTTTGTGGCCGGGTGTTTGCATCGGTGGGTCGACGATGCCGTGGGGAAGGAGCCGCGCGAGGCCCCTGTCCGGGGCATATTTTGAAACTTCGACGCTGACCTGTGATTGGCCGACTGCAGGCTGGAGCCGTTTCAAAGCGTCGGTGTTTATTACTTTGAGCGACTACGCCCGCCCAGCGAGTCCTTCATTTTCGCGCCCAGCTCAGCAGTGTTCCTGAGGATCTTCGGGGATACTCATGTCGACTGTGGTGATTGGTACGAACGCTCCCCGATTGTCATTTCCAGTTTGGACGCTGCGCCTGCATGCAGAATTCGGATCATCCAACAGCTGTCTTTGCCTGGGCCATGCAAGCCCGATTACACGCTGGTGCTGCGGTACACAGAGCGAGTAACTTCAATACCGAACAAACAGAGCCCGAGCCCGAGCCCGAGCCCGAGCCACGCGGCTTGTGATGAGAAAGTGCTTCTTGTTCCAAGTCTTGTAGGCCACTGTAATCTCAGCCTAGAGGTTGAGAATCATAAATGCCGATTTATGAAAGCTCATGCATTGGCTGTCATGTTGCAGCGGTCCGCCCGGCACCATACACAGGGCTTGCCCCTGCGTTTCCACGCCACCACGGGAGCCATAACTTCCTGTAATTACCCAATGCGGAAAATAATTGCTTTTCCATTGAATGCAGAGGAGTTTTGAGGCTTGGCGCACGGATGCTCTTTGAGTTTGGGTTGCCTCGGATGCACGTCGTGTGCACTTAGCCACAGTTGGCCTGCAATGGTGCCGCCTTGGTGTGGAGGCAATCTGTCGTCGTAGAGCGGCGACAATTGTTCGATGGATTAGCACAGCTGCCACTATGAGGCTCGCGATCCCTACCGAAGCCCAATTGATGCTAACAAGTCGTCATTCATCTGCATATTGCAGTGAGGAGGCCCTCAGACACTTCTAGGCTGCCTTTCTTACATAAGCGCTGAAAGACAGCGTAGTCTTGCAAGGAACTGTTGCTTTGCCAAGTTTATGCTGATCCATTATACTTAAGGGCCTCCGTGTGAGCCGGAGGGCGCGACGGAATGCATCTGTTGGGTAACGTGAGAGCCAACATCAGCACACTGAAGCGCAGCTTTCAACATCGACCGCCTAGAACTAGCACCCGAGGCTGTCGAATGCCATCAACGACCGATCCATGAGGGACAGGATAAGTTAACAGCTCCATCAAGGACACGTGAGTCACGTGTCGCTTGTGAACTTGCGATCTCACATCTACCTAATGTATCAGCAAAGGAACCGAATAGCTCCTAAGTCAACTCAGTCCGATGCAGCTTCCTAGGTCGCAGACCACATTGTTGATGCCCTTGAGCCATTAAGCGTGATGTTCAAGGTGCTCATGCATCTTGTTTCAGTAGCTCCATGGGTCGCAAATGACAGATATGAAAAGGAGTGTCGACAGGCATCGCTCATTTATGAGGCAGCGAAAGATAGTGAATGCGATTGCTAAGCGTATACAAGCTGATCCTGTCGGCCCTGTCTCTGAATGCTTCGCGGCTCAACATCCACGATGTTGTTGATACTGACCGAAACCCGTCCCCGAACAATCCAAGTCACAACGATGACACGGTGTTGGTGAAAACCCTTGCGTGCGTCTAGATCTGTTTACCTTGGCGTTAACGAAGATCGCAAGATACGGAGAGCTGTTGGAGTGGAGAAGAATAGGAATGACGTCGCTGGAGAGCATGCACTAGTCGAACTCTCATTGGCCGGTACCTTGCAAGCGAGCTTCCCACAGACGAGCATTATCGCGACGGCGACGGCGACAACAACAACATCAAACATTTCGACAGTAAGTATTACCGCAAATCTGAACATCAAGTAGAAGTTCAAGTTCTAATTGAAGCTCAGAACTCACTACTCCACAATGTCTACTGCTGCCGGTGAACAGAAGGCCTCGCGCTACTACCCTGCGGAGGAGGAGGCGCTGATGAAGAAGGTATGCGCCGAACCAAATTTCTGGCTGCAGCGCTTTCACTTGCGCAGATTGCTCTGAAGATGCGAGACTGCGGTGTGTCAATCACATGCTAACAGCACCAGGCCCGCAAGACCGCACACCCCACCAAATACCGCGACTCTCTCAAGCCGGGTACTATCCTCATTCTCCTCTCCGGTCGCTTCTCCGGCAAGCGCGTCGTCCTCCTGCGCCAGCTCGAGCAGGGCGTTCTCCTGGTCACCGGGCCCTTCAAGGCCAACGGCGTTCCCCTGCGCCGCGTCAACCACCGCTACGTTATTGCGACCGGCGCATCCGTTGATGTCGCAAATCTTGATACCGAAGTCCTGGACCGTGTGAGCAAGGACGAGTACTGGGCGCGCGAGAAGAAGGAGGGCAAGGGCGAGGATGCGTTCTTTGAACAGGGCGAGACAACACCCCAGAAGAAGGACGTTGACCCTCAACGCATTGCGGACCAGAAGACAGTCGATAAGGCGCTGATTGCGACAATCAAGCAGCAGCCTGATCTCGAGGCATACTTGGGCGCCAGCTTCAGCTTGAGGAGCGGCCAGCACCCCCATGAGATGGTCTTCTAGGCGTGTGCGAGAAGCTGAGGGAAAGAAAGCAGGCAGCGAAATGATCGATGATGGTATTCGAGACGCAGGCACGGGAGCCGCGATACAACTTTTTCGAGCGGACGGACGCCCTACTTTACGAGGCGATGCTGTAGCATCAGATACGATCCATTACCTAGATGATACCCACGACCAAAAAAATGAAGATACGATCGAAGTACTGCGGCATTCGCCTGGTTGGCATCGCACACAGTATACATCTCTCATGCTTCATCTGGTTGAAGCGTCCTTCTAGGCTTTCTTCTGGTCTTGCGTCAGCGGATCAGAAGGGTACTCAATGCTGACATCTATGACCATATCGCCCCTTTTCGTGGGTGCTTTACTCTTCGGCATTTCCAGTACAGGGTACGCCTTTGTCCAGGTAGGGCCTGTCAGCTCAGCTGGGCCGACAGCCACTCGCATCCCATCAATGCTATTGACTGGTCGGTTCCATTCGCAGAGGGTGTCCAGCAAGTCCAGCCTTATTGCGAAATTGAGGTCATCGTCGTTGCCTCGGAACAGGGGATGCGGTTTTTGCACACGTGGTCAGCGATCCTGTAGTGCGCAGTAGGACGGCTCGCAGATTTCTGAGAGAATGTAATGGAGATCCTGAGTACCGCCTTCAACCTGGTTTCCAGTGTGTACAGACTTGATTTTGGACCCAGCTTCAAGTCTTTTCCTGTTGGGCACCTCGAGGACACGTTCTTGTGTCAATATTGCCCAGTAGCGTGGTCGTAGACTTCCTTTTGTTTGGTCATGGTACTGCCGAAGCCGTACTGTAGTACACCACCATGTTGTTCGTGTGAATAACTGACAACAACGTCTCTGAGTCGTGTATCTAGCACGACATTCGGTACACCGCCACCAATACTGACCATGAGCTCAAACCTGGTGTTCGTAAACCTAAACCCCATTCGGGCTGCTACAGTGGCGACAGATTGACCTATGCTGCCGGAAAGATAAGTGATAGCCACATTGTGCTTATGAATACGTCCGAGGGTGTAGAAAACGCCATCGTCGGGGTACTGGATGGGCTCATGCTCCTCATCAAGCATCTCTTGAGCACTACAAGCTCGATTGAAAGTGCACCTACCCACCCCAAAGTGTAGTCGCGTATTTGAAGTTGCGCCTGCGGTTTGTTCCCCTTACCAACTGGCGCTGACGGCGACCACATAGTGACAGAGGATCCCGAGATCCTGTGGTTGATCAAGACATGAATATGCAGGTTGCAAGAAATTCGTGTTGCGACTGCCTGTCTGTGTTTCCATCATAAGTCCCAATGCAGAAGGAGCTTAGCCACAAACTCCAACCCCGCCCCACCAAATCCGACGCGCCTCTGGCTCTTCGTAGTGCCACTCACCGCAGCGACCGTCACCTCGGATCGTGCTTGTTGACGCCGCTTGTTGCTTCGGAGACGAGCCAAAAGTATGGTCGGATTGAGCTGTGATGCCCATGTTGTCTCCACACGGGACGGTCAAGGAGCGGCCCGCCCGAGCGCTTCAACAATCTTGCCGCGAGCCTTCATTGGTTACACACTACCTGATGTGGGTCACACAGCCGCTGAGCATCCTCAAGCGATCTTCAGAAGCCTTCCATACAGCCTGACAACTTTTGCTCGCAATTCTTCAAACTGATCACTGGTCTTCTCTGCTACAATGCAATCCTTGACCATCTTACAACAATGTATGCGCTGGGCTCTTCGTTGTGCTGTTGCATACTGAAGGGTCCGTAGCTTCAACAGGATCGTGGGGTTATGAGTCTAGGACATTGGCCGTAAGTGTTACCCCTTAGTCAGACCAGTTACAATGTCCTAATGTAAGTTCAGAATACTGTATCCAAGGGTTTGCAATACATGTACGCTCTATCAGATTAAAAAAATGGGGACTCACGATGACCATGTACAGCCTGATAGAAGACGATGTATTCTCAATTGATGCACAGCCAGCACCTGAGCTTATACAATCGTTTCATATTCCAAGCCATTTGCTTACAGAGGCATATCTGCGTTCGAATGGATTCTACAGCTCGGCTGAGTCAATGGTCCAAAACGATGGTGCGCAGCATGTCTGTAAGAACACTTACCTCGTGCTTCCGACACGAGCCTTTAACAGATCGAATTACAGATACATGGTTCCGTGTCTTGGTGAAAATGGCCGCTTCAGACGCTACGTCCTATACATGGCACGAGATGACATTCTGCTCACGATGGTCGCCAACGGAATCCGCAATGCTTTGTATAGGCGCATCCACACTGTTTCGAAAACACTTGAAGCTGTCTCTCGACAACTTGGGCCCTACCGTACCTTCTTCAGAGCCCTTTTCATTGCATATGCCGCTTGTGGAGGCCTTGGTCGCTATGCATGACACGTCTGTCTGGTCTGTACGTGATATTGTTCGCTCTATTGAGAAGGTATGCAACGATTGATTCCAGTAAGACCACCGAATCTAACCACCTTCATAAGGATCGCTCTACCCCTGGCCGAGGTTTGCATAGTTATATCATGATGCACGAAGCAGCGCGCCACGCCATCCATTCCTACGAGACTCTTAGCGTGACTGCCGAGACGATAGAAGCTATGCAGCAACACATGACATATATTGCAAGTAAAATGATAATTTCAGGCGATGGCAACGTGAGCCACTCACGACAACTGCAAACGCGTATGGACTTCCAGATACGGATGCTTCGAAACTTTGTACGACGCTCGCAATCCAACAGGGATCGGCTGCAGAATGAGATAGCGCTCGTGAGTATGTCCCAGTCAAACATGGATACAAACAAGATAACAGATTGGAACTAGGCTTACAATATGAACGCACAACGAGACAGCGGCGCAATGCGAACTATTGCAGTGGTGACCATGGCCTTTCTACCTCCAACGTTCCTTTCGGTAAGACAGTCTAGTGATTGCTACGTCGGTGATTAATCAGACGCAGGCAATCTTCAGCATGAGTTTCTTTGAGTTCACGCCCGAGGAAGGCAGTGTTGGATGGTTGGTGTCTGATCGGTTTTGGGTGTATTGGGTCTGCGCAGTGCCCTTGACGTGTCTAACGATGACGGTCTGGTCTTTGCGCTTAAGACAAGGGTGAGCACGGAACCACGAACAGCAGGTTGTGTTGCTGTAGTTCATAAGTCACTCAGTTTGGTTTGGTTCTTTCGCTGTTGTGCCTTGAAGGCTTGTTCCTTCCCTTGATATCAATGTTAACGCATACCTTCACATAAAAAGCACCAGATTCTCACACCAGTAATGACGTGAAATGCTTAAATCACCACTGCTCGGAGATGCAATATGGAGTGTATGTGGACAGGAAAACTATTCTTGAGTGCGGTTATGGTATCACAAAGACGGGAGGTATCCTAGTTATAAGAAAGACCCTCAAACCCCACCTTGGTGTGACACTCCGTAAGAAATTCTATGCAAGTTGACCGGATGCAAATGTCATCTTATGACTGTAGATCAGATCGATAGACAGCCCGGCGAAAGCCAGCGAGTGGTACCCGTTAGCTTGTGACTATCAATGAGCAGCCACTGCAACCTTGTGATATTTGTTGGGCATCGAGGTGCCTATGGCTTTATATCCCAATGATGACGAATCAGCATGTCGTGCCTCGAGTCGGTGATATGATATTTGATCTTGCGCAGGACTTATGGGTCAAGAAGCAATCTAACCCACCACCTGAGCAACATCTGCGGTAGATAGGTACATTCTAGATGGGGATCGTCAGCCTCTACTGTAAAACACAAAAATTCCGGCAGCATGACGTGATGTCCTTTCATTTTTCGAGATTGAGTAGAAGAGCCCGACGTAAGTGTAACAATGACAGGCTCTCGGAGCGGGGTATACTTCTCCTGAGGCCCCATTTCCTGGATTGCACGTTCCGATGTAGGTTTGCCATATGATGTACATCAGATCTTTGGAAACGAAACCGCATCTAGACTTCTGTTCAGAAATCTAACGCGCAACAGTAGCAATAAGTGCTTACATTCCGTTGTAACATATGCAGGACTCAGATGCAGAACAAAGATGGTGGTAAAGTGTGAAGCTCTAGTCTTGATTCTTACCAACTCGCTACTTGTTTTGATCGATCAAACCCTCCCCTAAGTTGTCTCTCAGGCTTCACGACCTTGCCTTGAAGGATCGTGTATCTGATGATGTTTTCGCAGTCTTCCGGTCGAACGCGCGCTAGCCATATACACTGCGCAGCCTCGCCACCGTTCTCTGCCTGTTGCTCCTTATTTGCGTCGAGCACAACTTCGTGACCTTTGTCTGACTCGACATTGAGCTCTTCTAGTGCCTCTTGTACACCGTTGGCGTGCCCGTTTACTTCGTTGGGGCGTTCCACTGTTGACGAGTGGCGGTATACCATCACATTCGCCGAGAATTTGTGTCCTCCAACATGACTGATAAAGTATATTCCAACACCTCCAGGACGCTCGTCGTGCAAGTCCCGGTACAGTCCAAGAGGCCGCAGATGCCTTTCAAATTCGCGGCGCAAAAGTGGTGCAGACTGACCGCAGCGTGCGTCACGGGTCTTCTGACTACAGAGTAAGATCAAGTACCTGTGTGGACACGGTCGCGCCTTCAAGGTGGAGTTCGTTGATACGGCGGTCGGTATTGCGCTGCCTGTAGCTTGTAAAGCTAGATCTGTGGAAGAAGATCCCTCTGAGGGTGCTGTAGATGGCTGGGACGACGCGACAAGGTTGCGATGTAGCGGCGAGTCGTTCGTTGGGCTACGATTGACATAGTTACTAATGAGCTCTGGTACATTTGTAGGTGTGACGTTGTCGATGAACTGCCACGATGGTAGCAACAGCACCATCGAGCTGGTGTCTGAATGATCGGGTATCGGTATGTCGGAGGCGGACAACATCAGCTTCTACCCATGATCAGCATGCGAGTCTTTGATCTCGTCAATTCAGGGCTTACCCCGTTGCTAGGCTTCGCGTCCCCTCTGTCGACCGCCTCCATGATACTTCCCTTTTCATCTGCCACATCTCGTACCCAATCCGTTTTCCCAGTAGCAACGATCAGATGTGTCTGCCACCCTTTTACGTGACCGTAAAGCTCCTCTGTCTCGTCGATCTCAAACTTGCGTGGGTACTTGATCGTGCAGGTCGCGCAGTCGTGTAAGCAGTCGTCACCATCTATGGCAGGATCGGTGGTGGGGAATAAATCCTCCGTCTTTCGAGCTTGGGAGAATTCGCCATCTTTCTTGAGAGTCGGCACCTCCGACGATGACAAGGTCGAAGAAAGCTTGTAAGCGAAGTTTTTAAAGGTTGCAGTCATTTTGTATGCATTCAATGGCTTGCGGGTCGGCTTTGACAGCGTCATCGTTGATATTCAGGCCGCTGCAGTAATCTGATTGATAAGATTGCCAAGACTTAATGCGGAAAGTGGGCGCAATGACGGTGTCTTGTCCAGCCAACTTTGAAGGGGGAGCTTTGAAGCCTCCAAAGGACGCAGTAAAGGAGGGTAGGGATGACATGCCTGGGAAGCTCTTCACTTATGTCCTCTGCCGCCGTGTGTCCTGTTGCTGATGCCTTCGGTCAATTGTGGGGGCCGGATCAGTGGGAAAGAGCGACTCGGTTTTCGGACATTGCCTCTTCTCCGACCTCAACACTGAGCGGTTTCACAACACACCACCACTCTGCTTTTGCACGTCCAATATCTGATGAAGTGTAACGGATGTTTTTTTCTTTCTGCCGGACCGGAATTTTCATGGGCTCGCAAGAACAGATACATCCATCGGCTGGCGACGCACCCCCGCGTCAAATTTGATCAATGAGGCTCAAGCTATTGAACGGCGCACCGCTTTGCGAAAACTTGGACTTCAGCAACAGTGTCCTCCTCGAACCTACTAACTGTCATGAATTCGACGCAAAAATCGGATACGGCGAGTCGACTCAAGAAAATGCCGCCTTTAGATGGCGGGACATTGGAGTGAAGAAGGCGCGTCTTCGGACTGGTTGGTCGCAGCCATATCTACCTGGGAGTGGATTGCGGGGTGCTCACGACGATCAGTCCTTTTCGATCCCGGGTATCGAAGAGCCCTCGGAATTGCCCGAGCTTGATGCGCCCAACCTTGATACCACCCTTAGATTTGAGGAGGAGGACGAAGTTTCAATGGCCGAAGACTACCTGCAGCATTCCCTCATTTTTCACGACACGTTATTGTCCTCTCAGGTTGTTCAAGGCGCGGCAGATGCAAATAGCACTGTTGCCTCATCGTCATTTCTGACGACTTCCTTCGGCACCACGACCTCCGATTTCAGTGTCTCATCTCAAGGTGAGAGCTGCGCACTCGTCTTGCGGGTATCGTCAGCGATGACTGTGACGCCTCTTGGGGCATTGCCTAGTGCACAGAATCTACGCTCCATGTATCCTCAAACCCCTACGCCAAACCTCCTCTGTACTCTCATGACCACACCTGAGCGCCGTGAGGTTATCGTTCGCAAGGGTGGCTACAGGATGAGATTATGGGAGATCACGGTAGGAGACGATACGTGTTCAAGGTTCAAAGTAACGTTCTGGTCACGTCCGCCTCGCGACTCGAATGACGAACAGAACCAAGCCCAAATTCAACTCTTGCAGAACTTGGAGCACATCCAAGTGGGCGATATCGTTCTGCTACGCAACATAGCGTTGACGTATTTCCGCGACGTTGTCTATGGCCAGTCACTCAACCCTGCGATAACGCGAGCTAGAACATCTGTGGACGTGTTAGCAAAGAGCAGTGGAACGGCTGTTGCACAGATTGGCGGACTGCCAGGATCGGTGGCCGAGGCTTTCAAGAGAGTGAAGGGATGGGCCAGATCACATGTGGTAGGAGATGCGGACAGTATTAGGAAACGAAAAGGTGATTTCTCGAGATCGGGAAATGGGGTGAAGCGATCACTCACGAATTCTGCGAGGGACGAAGACTTGCCCCCAGACACGATGGAGTCATCCTAACGTTGCTGTATACAACTGCTCCACGAGAAATCTCATGAATACAGGCGAATGCGTGGAAACGAGTTCGAAACACTGCATGATATAGGTGGAGTTCATCTCCCCTCCATTCTCCCTAGACCTCAACCGACTCCTACATGACCTCCGCAGCAAGAGACTGCCATGTCGTTCGGGAGCGACCGAGGCCGTTGACGTCTTATGTACGATTTACTTCGTCATTTCTGGGGCGTGTCGGAAATGTCAGTGGCTTGTTCATCAGTTTGTAGCATATGGATTTGCTTATGAGCGTCGCACCAGTGGAAGGTGGACCGTGCAGCCACCCTGACAATTTACCACATGCAACAACACACTTGCACCTTCTCGAAGATCGCAATGATGACATGTTCGCGTCCAAGATATTCTGCAGGCTCAGGAGTGTGGCCGCATGAAAGCCAAATGCACCGTTTGAATCGCCTGGATGCACATACTCCAGACCCGCCCCAACAGTGTGATCATTTCACAACCAAGTCAGTATCACAAGCGCAACTCTACACCACTCGCAATATATGCTGCACCGAGGAACTCAGTTGGGAACGTAGGATAATGCTTTGAAACGCCTCGTTCTATTGGTCAGATTTCGACTGCTTATAGCCATGGTAAAGTTTATGCGGAAGAAACTAAACATGTTTCGAGTGTCAGCATACACAGGGATCCTGGTGGCAGTTCAAGCAGCCCCCCACCGTATCGGCTTCCCGGCTGATCACTGCATGAAGAGACAATAGCACAGCCCATTATGCCAGACGTACGCAGCGGGGCAGTGGACGAGTGCAAGCTCACTTCATCTCGTTGGTCGTTTATATGGCCTGCCTCTCTGCCATCCACGCATAAATCGCGTGCCCAGTCTCCTAGTCATTCACTCAGTCCTAGTGACGTACTTTCTTTTCTTTGCGCCACAGTCGCACATTCGTTTATCTTGATCCTGATTGATCAATTCCATTCTTTACTGGCTGGCCACGATGAAGTCTTTCGTTTCGGCCGTTGTATCTTTCACTACTCTCATTTCTTTACTGGCGACAGCGCAAGCCGCGTCCAACTCGACCGATGGCCCGTCATGCGGGGTTACTAAGGCAGACGACAGCTACTTCAGTGTTGTTGGGGTCCAAGGAGCCGGAGTCTATCCTAGACAAGAATTACGCGAGCTCGAGAAGGACACTGAAACGTGGAATATCTTCTTGCAGGCTTTTTCTCGATTTCAAGCTATGGATCAGGGCGAGAAAGTGTCTTACTACAAAGTCGCAGGTATGTCAAAGGATGCACTGTTGTGTAGAAGTACTGACAACGTTAGGGATACACGGCGTTCCATTTGGACAATGGGACAACGAAGAAGGTATCGAAGGCCAAGAGATGATGGGATACTGTCCTCACGTGAGCAATATGTTCGGTCCTTGGCACAGACCTTATCTGGCTCTCTTTGAGCAAGTGCTTCACGATCATGCCGTTCAGGTTGCGAAAGAGTACCCGGCTGGAGAGGCCCGTGACAAGGCTTTGGTCACAGCCGGTAAAGTTCGCCTCCCGTACTGGGATTGGGCCATGAACCCGCCCAGTAGTGATGAAGGCTGCATGCCTGCCAGTCTTCGTCGTCCCAGCACCACCGTCACGTTTCCCAACGGAACGAGGGCTGAAATCGCCAATCCCCTTTACGGCTATGATTTCCACCCACTGAAATACGATGACTTCGCACCCCTGGTATGTACTCAAATCAATTAGTCCCGAGCCCGATATCGATGGATCTGACCCTGAGACAGAGTGAGTTTCAGTTCAAGAATTGGAACCACACAATACGCTTTCCCTTTGACGGTTTTGCTCTCAATGCGACGAGCCGCAACGACGCGGCAAATGATCGCATTGGGAAACAGCAGCCGAATAACCGCGACATGCTTTATAAGCTACTCACGATGTATCAACCATTCAACCAGGTCAGTAACAAGGCCAATGGCGGTACTATCGGCAACTTTGAGACTCTTCACGATGGTCTTCACAATGCTTTCGGACTCGGTCACATGGGGATTGTTGAAGTCTCTGCGTTCGATCCCATCTTCTGGTTCCACCACGCAAACATGGATCGCATCATTGCTATGTATCAGTATAGGTACCCCGACACATGGGTCGAGGACGCAGCACAGGCAAAGGGAACCTTCGCGGTCGCAAAAGGTACTATTGAAGGTCCTGCGTCGCCTCTTGCTCCATTCCACATGAATGCCAAGGGTGACATGTGGACATCGACCACCTCACGCAACTGGACATCGTTCGGCTACACATACCCTGAACTTATGTCCAATCCATCGAACCAAACCCTTACCTCGACTCTCAATAAGCTCTATAAGCCGGCTACGCAAGGTTTGAACAACACAGATGCAACAGCTCCTGCACCTGAAAACGGTGCTGGCAACAACATCAGCACCAAGGCAACCGACTGGCTGTGTGAAGTCAAGATGCCCACAGATATTCAGATCTCTTACTCTGTCCGTGCATTCTTGGGTGAGCCAGATGCCGACCCTAAGAATTGGCCTACGGATCCCAACTATGTTGGCCAACTCGCCTCGATGTCTTCTCCTCGCATGAACTCAGACGTGATTGTCACGGGTAACATTGTGCTCACGGAGAGGTTGGCTCAGAAGTACCAGTCAGGCGAGCTGAAGAGCTTAAGCAAAGAAGACGTTGCGGCCTACCTCAAAGCCAATTTTAGCTGGCGCATTCAAGCTCTGGACTACAGTGAGATTCCTCGCAACAACCCACCAGCCGGTCTCAACGTCACCATTTTCAACGTTCCAGTGTCCATTCCTGACTCTGATGATGAGGTGCCCACCTGGGATGGCGAAGTTGAGTACAATACTGATATCAAGGGTAATCCTCCAGTCTACAACGGTCCTGGTCCTGACGGCACCAATTCTACCACCCCTACCGACGAGAGCGCTGGACACTTCGATCCTTCGTCCGGGGCATGGGTATGGAACAATGTCACAGAGTCGGCTGCTGGTCAACCTGGGGCCCAGGGTGGAACCAGGGTCGTGCAAGAGACAGAGGTGGTCACTCAATACATCACAGTGGGCGCTGATGTAACACCTACACCTGACGTGCAATCCCCTACCACTACTGCGCCCGCGGTTGTTGAGGAGGCTTCTTCTACTCCTGCGAACATTGGTACTCGCACCAAGTTCATGACTTCCGTAATCATCGAGTACGCGACAGTCTTGCCGGGCCAGAACTAAGTTACGATCTACTTCTTTTTAGCTATCATTCATTTCTCGTACATTTTTCCGTCGCTCGTTTTGACAGTTCGTTGTTTGTTCGGATCTGAATTGAGGTCGAGTCAGCGCTGGCTCTGGCTCACCAAGTCATGAAGACATGAAATTTGCAGTACGGCGTAACGTGGTTGCGCGCGGCTTCGATGGGGAGATCGAGGTTTGGTGAAGAAGGTTCCAACTCTTGTCACTCTTTGAAAATACACAAGCCTTCTCTTCTCCAGACATCAAACTGTGCATTCTTTGAATGGTATACATGCTGATATCCAGAATCATTCTTGACCTCAGCACCTACCTTACTTATATCTACGGAGAACTAAGCTCTCATTCACCTTGTCGCAAAACGATGTAGAACAGCGTCTGATCGTTCAGTCGATGGACCGCACTGATAGCATCCGGTTCGCACGCATCTGCTGACCTATTGCTCAGTACATCACAGCGTATCATGCGTGCAAACAGACCCCGTCATTGATATCGTGTTCGGCGTCTTTAGAGGGCGTGGCGTTATTCGCATTAATGTTATCGCCCAGCCTATCGGACATACCGAATCGCGCATGCAACTTCATCTAGCGTATGTGGGGGACGGACGAGTGGCGATTATTTACATGGCTTCACGGTCATTTAATACCTTACCACAACCTCGGATCCTCGCGCTTTGATTCGGGTCGTCGCGAAGGACGTGTCGATCACAGCGGTGTATAGATATCGATAGATAAGCCAGGGGCGCTCTAAGGGATCGTGAGGAGACGCATGCGTCCCCTGCAAGCTGATTTGTGGGTAGATCCTGAGCTGAAGGTCTTCTGACTAGATCTTGACACATACTGACGAATCCGAAGAGCCAAGTATGAAAGAGCAGGTGATGCTGCGTCGTGAGTTATCTAGCGTATGTGGAGAAAAGGCTGACGTTGTGTTGACTGTGAGACTGAGCGACAGGAAAGGCGTTCGCTAGCGTATGTGGGGTTGAGCATATCTTCAAGAACGGGTGTGACAGCTTCTCCTGACAAGGCAAAGCGATCCAGAGGTGTTGATCTGTTGTAAGATACGAGGTGCGCGAGCACGTTGGATTCCAATGCTCTCGAGCACTTGTGACTAGGGTCGCACAGTATTGCTCATCCGACTTGCGCGTACAATAAGCACCTATTACGAGGCCCAGAAGTGGATGGTGTGAAGCTGGGATACTTTTCTAAAGCACACGATCACGGCTCGGGTGAGCGATCGCAGCAGGAAGTGCACAGGGTTGATTCCAGCAAGTGCAGTGGACGCACGGATAATCTAAGAAGATATCGGTCGCCATGCAAATGATAGCATCTCAGGCGCTAACAAGTTCCTCGGATCAATTGCCATCCGCGTCAAGTCCTTGCAAATGCGCCCAGGCTGGAACATTTTTTCCCTCGCCCAAATTTACCATTCCGTGTGGCACGGCTGGTATGATAGGTAGACCGTGCAGACCGCCATTTCATCGACCACTGTGCTTGAGCCGTTGTCAATGAGCTTGGGTGTTCGTGGGCCGGTCGGCAAACGATTCAGTGTGTCCACGTGCTATTCGAAGGGAAGAGTATAAGCAAGATTTCGGCAAGAGCTGCGAAAGACTGTCGTTAAGGCCCGCGACACGCTACCAGTCACTTGCAGAAGCGGTATCGTAGCGAATGGTCCTGATTTGTTCAGAGGCCGGTTGATCCCTGGTTGCGGCTTAGGCCTGCGCAAGCTGCAGATACGGATCACGTGTCACAGGCGTCGAGAGTGTCGCGGGCTCCATTGTCTACGCCTGGGATGCGCACGCTGCGGATGAAAGTTATGAGTCAATGCTTTGTCCGGCCTCATGTACCGCAACATACACGATCGCCTGCGTTCCTTTCTCAATTTGTCATTTTGACGTTTTGCTGGAGACAGAGTGGTCTTGGAGTGGCTACCGGCAGCCAATGGAAGGCCTGAACAAGCTGCAGATCGCCAAGGGCGGTCGATTTGCAACCTCACTCCGCAGCCAATTTTCGACAACGACATCTGAGATGGCCCAAACCGCCCCAGGTACATATTCTTGGCCCATACACAGCATCTCCAAAGCTAGCTCTTTCCGGGCACAGGGCCCAACATTCGGCTCAATCGTACTGATGCTCCGCGCCCGGGCTCATCACAATAGGTGACGCAGTCTGTGCGTGAAGGCTGTGAAATGTCTGTCCTCGATGACAGGTGGCATATTTGCTACATGCACTCGATTAGCCGATAGGTGCGCTGAAGGTGCATTGGGGCCTACGAGGCCATCAATGCTGCTCGTCAGATGGTCGTCCGGCGCGGGTTGTCGAAAGTGGGTCATCAGCAGTAATCGCGTGGTAGGTGCCACGGACAGTCCCTCGTCCGGTATATATCATTGACGTCCTCTCACCACTCTTATGTTGATGCGGGCGGTGTACCAGGCACGCTGGTCGTGACTTCCAGAAGACCAAACACGGCTTAGCGCCATTGCGTGATTGTAGTGAGCACGCCATGCCGACCAGCGTCGACTGGTCGAGACACAGAGAACCTCACGAGAATCGCTGATGCGCACAGGCTTGTAGTTCCCCACATACACCGTGCGTCAAGTAACGCGCCGGGCGCCACCACTACTACCCCATTACCTATAAAGAACTGCCTGCCCTCACCTTCACTTGGTTTGGCACACGGGCCAACGTCACGTCACTGCTATAAAGTCGGTTACTACTTACCTTGTTTATTCTTTCACCGTTCATCACATCGACGCTATCTCTACCAACAAGCCGCTTAACTGCCGTTTCGTACCAGTACTACATTCACAATTGTGCACTGACGCTCAGAACTCCGGCCATGGCTCCAGGCGCTGTACGCTCGGAGTCTCCACCGACGTACTCGCACCCATTGAAACAGTCAAAGCAGAGCCCTTCCAAAGTTGAAGTCCAAACACCAGCCAATGCCCATGTCTCGTTGAAGGGCTCCACCGGCGGTAATGGTCATCTGCACAGCAGCAATGGTGCTCACAACAGCCACGATGCACCACGTTCGCATCACGGCCGCGACGTTGTCACTTCAGAGTTTCTCCTCCAACAGTCTCAGAAGATCGCTTCTGGACACACCCAGGACACTTCGACAAAGCCAAACATCTTGTACATCATGGCGGATCAAATGACCGCACCTCTCCTCAAGATGAACAATCAAAACTCCGTCATCAAGACACCAAACCTCGACAAACTCGCAGAGACTGGTGTCGTTTTCTCAAGCGCTTACTGCAACTCGCCTCTCTGTGCGCCCTCGCGATTCACCATGTGCACAGGACAGCTTCCATCCAAAATCAATGGCTATGACAACGCGTCCATTCTTGCGCCTGAGGTGCCTACTTATGCTCACTATCTTCGAGCAGAGGGCTACGAGACCGCCCTTGCTGGTAAAATGCACTTCATTGGCCCTGACCAGCTGCACGGCTTCGAACACCGGTAAGTCGCGTCACTCCACTTTCCGACCTTAGACTGACAATCGTCAGACTCACTACCGACATCTATCCTGCCGATCTCGGATGGTCAGTGAACTGGGATAAGCCTGAAGAGCGACAAGAGTGGTTCCACAACATGTCTTCCGTCCTGCAAGCGGGCCCTACCGTACGCACCAACCAGCTGGACTACGATGAAGAAGTTATGTTCAAGGTGAGTAAGCTCCGTCACACCTTTTCCCAGTCACTAATGCTTAAGCAATAGTCTTCCCAATTTCTCCATGAATGGGTGCGAGAACCTGTAGAGACTCGGCGTCCGTTTGCCCTCACTGTATCCTTGACCCACCCTCATGATCCTTACGCCATGCTTCGCAAATATTGGGATCTCTATGAGGATGTCGACATCCCTCTTCCCGAACTGGAGATTGCTCAAGACCAACAAGACCCCCACTCTCAGCGGATTATGAAGTGCATTGACCTCTGGGATAATCCTGTCCCCGACGAAGCCAAGTTGCGCGCTCGGCGAGCGTATTTCGCCGAGTGCAGCTTTGTTGACGACCAGGTCGGAAAACTTATGGACATCCTCAAGGACTCATATCTGGACGACAACACGATCATTGTCTTCTCTGGCGATCATGGCGATATGCTTGGCGAGCGCGGCCTTTGGTACAAGATGTCGTGGTTCGAGAACAGCGCACGTGTCCCCATGTTGATCAACCACCCTTCCAAGTTCAAGCCAAAGCGCGTGTCCGAGTCGGTGTCAACCATGGACCTTCTCCCAACATTCGTCGATCTTGCGGGAGGAGATGCTTCGGCCATTCTGCCCATCGACGGTGTCAGCCTATTCGACTACCTGATTTCGGACAAACCCGGTAAAGATGAAGTCTTTGGTGAATACATGGGCGAGAGTACTGTCACACCCACGTACATGATCCGTCGTCATCAGTGGAAGTACACCTGCTCTCTAGTCGACCCACCGCAGCTATTCGATCTGTCCAACGATCCCAAGGAGCTTGATAAC
>JUDZ01009455.1:0-23059 GCA_000812845.1 Stagonosporopsis tanaceti | reverse complement strand
TGACCTCTACTCCCTTCGCTTCTCCAAACACTCTACTCACAGCACTATACTGCGCAAACTCACCACCCTCAACAGCTGGCGGCTCTCCATGAATCTAGTGATGAATTCCTTACAAATGCTCTTTGATGAGATACGATTCACAAAACATCAAGAATGCGAGTGATGAGAAGACAAGAACAGTCTATGGTGAGACCATTGACGAATCCACAGTTCAACGTACTAGATTGGAAAGCAGTCAGTGAGGTGTGCCATGAAGCTAGCAGGTCGCTCATTGTCGATAGCACCTTCGGTCTGGGTGGATATATATGCAAGCCTATTGAGCTTGGTGCTGGCATTGTAACCTCAGTGATTGCGAAAGAAAGTGGAAGTCCCGATGCATTGATGGGGGGATTATGGTTGGTGGTTGTCACTTCAATTGGTCGGTGAGTAGGAAGTTTCCGTGCATGTACGAAGAGGCCCGTTTCGTTTTCGAGGAATCGTTCTTGGGGCTAATAGATTTACACCTACAATAAGCCCGTTGAATCTATTTGCGCAGGCATGAAGTGCTTACTACTCTCTATACAGCAGGCTACCAAAGCTGGATTTTAATCATGTTATGCAGTAAACTGTAGCACACATAGAAGAGTTAGTGTCTATCTCAGCTTGCAAGGAGCCTAGATCTGACGATGTCACGACACAGAGCCTATCTTGATCCGCGTCTCCCTTGGTCTAGATGGAGGACATCGAAGATATCAGTCACGATTTCGAGCAGACGTTTGTTGGTGCCGGCTTGAAGCCTGCTGAGCGTTGGGTCCCTACGTGGAAGAACCTTTGGTCGGCGTGCCAGCGACGACACATTGTATGCTTCAAAACCCAAACAGCCGAACGGTATCGCGAAGGATGTCGCGACACAAGAGATGGCGTCGGCCGCGTAGATACCACCTAACCTCAGCGTCGTACCATGATCAGGAAGCGCACGCGATACTCTGCAAAGAATCAGCACACATGGTCGTCAAAGTCCGAGACTTGCAAAGCCGAAGCGTGAAGGTGTGTGATCAGGGTTTTTACTTTTTTCAACAGTAGTTTTCAGACAGGGATAACTGAATGAAATAACATTCTAGCATCATAACATGGAGCGGAGTGGGAGCAGAGGGTTTTACTTACAGAAAGAAATGGGAGCGCACAAGACGGATCTTGCGCGCTGGTGGAGGGTTGAGGCTTGCAGCCAAAGCTCAGTAGAAGAAAAGTTCAGGAGCTTGACGCGCGAAGTTGTCGCGAAGAGCTCGAGCCAGCTTAGTCAGCAATATCATTGGACGATCACGGGAATTGAACGACGAAGCCGCACGCCCTGTGCCCACAAAGGCAGATAAAGAAGTTGTATGTTCCAGTTGGATATCATGAGTGACAAGTTGTTTGTCAGGTTGTAGTACTATTTCAAAGATGATCATTCGAGCATTGATGTATCTGCCATGCGCAAAGCAAGCCCGCCCCTTTCCGGAGCAACAGCAACAGCAACAACCCCGAAGGTATTAAGAAAGACATGATTAGAAGATATGACAGAGGGGGTGCCATTTATCCCCGTTTATATTACTCCCAGCAAGAACGCCTTCGAACACCCCATATTCGTACAATCCGTCGCACGCTTGTTCGTTATTCATACAATCCTTGCCACCATCTCACTGTGAGAACCGCCACGTCTCGCCACTGTGCACCTGTCCCGGCTGCGGCTGCATCGCGGGCGGCGGCGGCAGCACTGACTTGGCCGCTACCACGCCACCCTTTCCATCATCGCTAATGGGGCTGGGGATGGGGCGCTGCGGCTCAGCCGGCGGCGGGAGCGGGGGCGTATGTTTCTGGAACGGGCCGGGGGCGTTGGGCATACCGTAACTTGTGCTCGAGCGCGGCAGGGGCGGGTACTGTGGCGAAGCAGTGGTGGGCGGAGAGGTAGCTGGGCCGGTGGAGGTAGCGAGCTGTTTGAGCATCTGCTCCCACTTTGGCGCGCCAGTGGCACTCGTCGAGGCTTGCGTTAGGCCGCGCTGAAAGGCGTCGGGCGACTGAAATTGTGCTGCTGGCCTAGGGGCGATGGTGCTCAGCGTTGGACTAGAGTAGTAGCCGTGCGAGCCTGTCGATCCCGTGCGCATGCTTGGGGCAGGTGTTGCACCATTGGCTACCTGAGGGGGCTTGGGGACCCATTCTGGTGCGATTCCACCACCAGGACTGTAAGGAGATATGTAAGTTTTTTGCCTCCTGAGATATGCGTTCTTGAGGTAAGGGTATTTCATAACGTAGGCAAGGTATTCAGTAGGGGTTTGGGCAGCATAAACAACGGAGGAGTGGGGTGTGACGGCATACATTGGAGGTTTGGGAGTCCCAGTTGGGGTGCTCAGCAGGTTTGAGATCGGTGCACGCCCGTGTAGGGGTGGTGCTTGACCTTGCTGTGCAGAAGAGCCATATGGCGCTGCGCTTGTGCCTGGGTATGGCAGCTGGCGCGGACCTTGCGCACTACCCTGAGGGTAAGGGTATGGAGGCAGTGCCTGGTGAGACTGGTTCGTGTGAGCATATTTGTCGATACCATCGAGGAGTGGTCCCGATGACGCAGCCTGTGCCGCATAGCCTTGAGCAGAGTAGTTGTGCTGCGGCGGGGCATACGGATGGTACTGCTGCTGTTGTTGGTGCGGCAGCGGCCGCGGTGGAGGATATCCGTATTGGGGATTAGCCCTGTGGTCGTAGGTGACATTCGGTTGATGTGCGACAGGGGAATTGGGGTTTTGCCGGGTATCTGGGTTGTACATTGGCGACTTCCATGAAGTCATCATACCGTCCTTTGGCTTGTATTGGTACGGCCGTTCGCCGGCAGGAGCTAGCTGCTGCGGCATCATTGTGCGAGATGCCATACCAGGCGGTGCCGGCTTGAGCGGGTACGATGCTGGGTATGACTGTCGCGGGAAAGTTGGAATGGGGATCGGCGGAGGTTTGACTGTGTCCAAGAAATTACTCTTGAGATTGTTCCTTGGTTTCGCGGGATCCTCAGTGTATTGTGACTTGGCTTCGGTGGAAGGTTTTCCAAGGTAGTACCACAACATGTTCTCTTTGCTAAAATCGACCTTAGCAACCCGCCGCGTGACTTCAGGTGCGGTATTCCACTCTGCCCACTTGTGTTCCGAGCTAGGGTCATGAAACGGATCGCCCATTTCAGGAACGCCGTCTGTGCGGTTGGCGATGTCGAGTGAAGCATCGCTCTCCTTGAGGTGCTCCGGCAAGGGCTGAGCATTCGCAGACGGCTTCGGTCGCTGCGATTCGTCTGGGTGCAGCTTGAGAATGTACTTCCATTCGACCTCCACTCGGTCGCCGTCCGGAAGAACGTCCACAAGCACAGCCTGCTCTCCAGGCCTGTTCTCCACAACCTGTGCACCGTAGATTTGATACATCTCCCCACCGACATATTGGAACTGGATGACATCCTTGGGCTTCAGTGTCTTGCCGTAGTTGAGAACAAACTTGTTCTTCTCCAGCGCGTCGACGTCGACGGTCTTGTTGTTCCTCTTCTTCGGTCGGTGGAAGCGGCAGCGGAAGTCATACCCATCGTAGTAGTATTCTGTGCCCTCAGCGTCAAACGTCTGCATGGTCCCCAGGTCCACCTGTACACCAGCAGCCACGGCGCACGTAGCATGGAAGGCTCTCGTGCATTTCTTCTGAGAACACTGGAAGACAGCACCACGCTTAGAGCGGCAGTAGTTGCACTTGAGCTCCAGACGGTCCTTGCCGATGTTTGCGACATTGCATACGGTCTCGTTTTGGATGTATGTCTCCGGCGTGTAGTCTGCGCAGATGCGATGGGCCTTCATGCCATTGTCGGTAGGCAGAAGATCGTCATAGTCGACATCGTTAGGACACAGGATACAAGGCATGCCGCGACCAGGGATCTTGAGACGGATGCGGATCTTCCTGAGCTTCTTCGGTCTCGCCGACTCCGGCGGCTCGTCTTTCCCGCGCTTTCGCTTGGCAGCGGGTTTCCTACCAGGCTTCTTCTTCGTCTTCCCAGCAACACTGGCTGGAGGACTTGGGAGACGATCAGCGCCATCTTCCTCGTCTTCGTCATCGTCGGTCTCCTCGTAGTACTCGGGTGTAGGTTCGCCTCGCATTTTGCGCTCGATCTCGTTAACATCAACCCAGACGCTGTCCGGCTCACAATCGCACTTCTTGGCGATCCTGCCATAGCTCAACCAGCTTTCAGTCGCGAAGTTGACCGATTCAGCACAATTGTAGCCAATGTTGTATCCAGAGTGGTAGCCGTATGGGTACGTGATGACGAACTCGCCCTCGTAGTGCACCAGTCGGTTGACCTTGATATGAAAATCCTTCTCCAGACGCTGCGGAGAGATGAGGTACGTCTTGTGCCGCAGAAATTGAGAGCAGTTCTTCGCATCATTTGGCCAGATGCTCTTCATAGCAGCTTCAAAGCGACGTGCATCCTCCTGCGAGATGCTGTACCACTGCTTGGGCGCACCGAAGTGGATGTAGTTGATACTGTAAAGATCCACGTCTTCCAGATGCCAAGCGAATGACGCCTTCCACATGCCCAGGTACAGATAGGCGGTATTGACTCCTGGAACCTTGGTTCCAAGGACGTCGAGTAAGTTTGGAAGCTTCGCCACGTTCCAAGATGTTGTCCGGTCGTCAAAGAGTGAGCCAGGCATGTCTGCACCATACATTGGCTGTCCACTCCAGATCGTCTTCCAGTAGGCGTCTTCAAGCTCCTTGCACCGCTCGGGTGTGAACTCTTCAAGCCCCTCCAGATGATAGTCGAAGCTTTCAAACGCGGCTTCATCAATGTAGTCGTTCACAGCACCCCTGTTGTTCAGTCGTCGGGAAGAAACCGATTTTTTCTCATTCTGAGCCCTGGGCTGGCGGCCCCGAGGCCTAGAAGGCGTGTCTTCCTTCTTGGCCCTGCCACCACGCCTTACTGGCTTCTGGTCTTCGGCGCCTGGCGAAGTGGGCGTAGGGGGGACATCGAGGGTCTCTGCGTCATCGTCTTCTTCGTCCTCTTCTGGTTCCTTCTTGACGCTGCGACGGCCGCGAGCAGGACGACCGGGTTTACGCTTTGGGGCGGGTGTGCCATCGTCGGTCTTCGCTGCGGCTCGTGTGGATCGTGTGCGCGCGGGGACCTCTGCTTTGCGGCCCGCGCGTTTCTCACCTCGCTTAGCTGGTGGTTGGTGGTGCGTCTCGTCTGTGACCGCCCGCCATTCGGGTAGGTTGTACGATCGCTGCTTCTCGACGTTCGCTCCTGTGTACACACCATGCTGGCCGGTAAATTCTTGTGTGATTGGATTCTTCACTCTGATCGACTTGATGGCATCCTGGAGATCTGGCAGAGATTCGCGCCTGCACTTGGATTAGCTACCAAGTCGCAACGCTTCTGTGGAGGTTGCAACATACCACTCTGCAGGTGGAATAACCTTGACGATGCCAGACTTCATTCCAAACCTGTCGACCTTCTCGATGAAGCGTTTGAAGTTGTGGAACTGCGCCATTGTCTGCGCAAAACAGCATTAGCACGCATCCTCCTGCATGCACTCTACCTGCGCACACGGCGCATGCATTGCAGCACTACGACAGCCGAGCGCATCTGCAACATACCGGCTTGAACACAGGTATCTTCCCTCCCTCCCAGTAGTGGTCGGGCTCAATGTCCTCGCCGTCGTCGCTGTCGATGTCAGACAGCTCGGACGACATCCTTTCGTCCCTCTTCGGGTCGTTGTCTTCGCTCGTGGGCGGCGTCAGGGCGGCTTTGGGCGCGGCGTCGTCATGCTGGGCAGCAGGCGGCGTCTCGACCGACTGCACGACGTCGGCGGGGGCGTCCATGTTGGCGGGGCAGGCGCTGAGGCGGGCAGCAAGTTGCAGGGCAGGCGCGATGCAGCGTTGCTAGCGGGTGTGGTTCGAGCAGGCGCGGGCGCAGCTCAGAGCCGCGCAACGTCGCCACCGGGGTCGGAGGTCGCTGTATCTCGACCGCAGCAATTTTGCGGACGGCGCATCGACAGGACCGAGTCGAGCGAGCAGTTCAGCAGCGGCTTTGGCGGGTGTGGAGCGGTGGGGGAGCGTTGTTGTCGTGCCGTCGTCTCTGCTGAAGAACGGAGGTGTCAAGAGCCTGATCGGCTACTGGCACGCTAGGCAGGGATGGAGTCGTTCGATGATCAGATCACCGCGCACCTCGGAGAACAGCACCGGCTGATCGTGGGGAAAGGAGCGCTTCACTGTCGGCCTCGCCTGGTCAGGATCTCGTGGGACTGCCTCCTGATTGATACAGTTCTTTTTGAAGCACACAACACAGCCACTCTGCTGCGATGAACACCACTGCTTGCTCCGGACACGCTTGGCATGCACGTCATACGGGACACAAAATCTGTCACTCATCTTATCATATCAGATCAGATCGTGCGGCAACCCAACACATTGCCCATCGGTACAAAGCAGCACACTCTCGCATCCCCACACGTCCTTTCCCATACGCATCACACGATCTGCATTTCCCAAGCTACTAAACATGCTTCTCATCATAAAGAAGAGTCCAAGACAACACGCAAGCTTCACCCAAATCCAACCCATATGAAACAAACCTGTCAGAGTGGAGACAAGCTTCTGGTCGAAGGTCGCGTGCACGGCAAGCTCCCGCTAGTTAGCTTACCGTGCCTGCATTTGCGACACGTCCCCCGCAGACAAGGCCGTGTCTCGGCTTCTCTACCACACGCGCAGCTGAAATGAACGGTATGCTCTGGCCCATTCTGATGAACTGACGAAGCTGCAGCACTGTCACGCATGAGTAGGTAGTTGAAGCCCGAGTGCAGGGTGCGGGGCGTGGGGGGCGAGCAGATGCGTAGGATTTTGGGACGGCACAGTGACGGATTGTGGGCTCGAGAGTAGGGAAAAGGATTGCGCGAACGCTGTATCTCGTCAAGCGAACATGTAGCATCGACTTGCGACTGTCAAGGAGGTTGAGTGAGCTCTTCGCGACGATCAGCGTGAAGCAATGGCCACGATGCAGCCGCAGCCGGCGAGCAACCCAACCCACACCCTGGGCGTGTTCAAGGCCGTGTGAAAATTTGCGCGAGGTTTGCATCACATATTACGACGAATGCACCAAGAATGGAAGTGTTGTCAGTATTGTGGGCGGTACGCTCCATCACTGTGTGCGGCCGGTGCGAGTCTGTTTTGCAACTCCGCCTCCACACGGAGCACCGCTCCACTCGGCACCTCGCCTGCCAGATGACGCGCAGCACATCCCCCCAACAAATTTCTCCGGATCGACGCACATCTGAGAAGGCCCTATTGCTAGTTCCCGACCCGAAACTGTGGTTCATCTGTCGTTCGTCAGGGAATTGTCCGCCTGCTGGGCACGTGAAATGCATGTCATCCAGTTGCATCCTTACAAGAGCGGGCGGTACTACTGCTCACTCGAAATACGTTAGCACACCATAATTGTTTGTCCCTGTGAGCGCTTCACGAAATCAAGAGAAGAAAATGTGACAAATCCATGTTCATTGCCGCCCAGTCGTTAGAGTACAATGGCCGTCATCTGAAAGGCCGGCGCTCCGATGCTATGCAGTAAACAAATTTGGTTGTACAAATGCCGTGAAGCTATTCTTTTTCGTCGTTCCGCTCAAATGCTTAGAGGGTCGAGGCAGGTGGGCCGACCAGAAGATGGAGGCTTTGCATGCCGCATAGAACCCAAAGTGAAAGAGAAGAGAAGATTTGGCTCATGCTTTACGCAGACGCCTCACCTCGGGGAGCGCCACGGAAGCCGCCTCGACCCCTGAACTCACCACCACGGCCGCGTCCACGTCCACGGAACTCGCCTCCGCCGCGAGGACCCCCACGGCCACGGCCCCTGTATCCGCCTCGTCCCTCACCCTGGTGTTGTCCGCCACGTCCACGACCGCCACGGTTGTGCTGAACTTCGGAGAAGCCATCGTTAGCGGGAGGCTGGGCTACCTGCTCGGGCGTGTCGTCAGCCCAGCTCTGGGTGCTGGTGACTGGTGCTGTCTCGTGAGGATTCTCGGTCTCGGCGGGGTCGCGGGGGATGATCTCGAAGGGCTCGCTGAGGGGCTCATCCTGACCGGCGGCCTTCTCATCCCACTGTGCTGTCGCAGCAGCATTCGCAGCCTGGGGTTCAATGCTTGCTGCCGCTGGTGCAGAGGTCTTTTCAGCCTCAGCACCACCAACAGTCGCAGCTCCGGCGTCGAGCTCTGTCAGGCCTGCGTGAGTAACAGTTGGGTCGGAGACTACCTCTGGCGCCTCTGTCTCGGGAGCAGAGGGCTGAGCCTGCGCGACATCATCAACCCAGGCTTCCTCGGCGGCGAATGGAGCCTCCTCAAGAGCAGCCTGCTTGACCTGAGAGTCTGTTTACTAGTCAGCTTTGATCCTGTCAGATTGAAGGGAACGTCACGCACAGGTTGTGCTCAGCAGAACACCCTCAGTCGAGGGCACGCCATCCTCAGCACCCTCGATGAGCTTCTCGGCCGCAGAGACAGCAAGAGCGTCGCCTCCATAGACCTGAAGCAGAGCACCCTCGAACGCCTTGGTGAGCTCCGAGTCGTCATCCTCCAGCTGGCGACGAGCAGCAGCCGCCCTCAAAAAGCGAGAGAGGGTGAGGATCTTCTCGCGGAAGGCCTTCTTCTGCTCAATTGCCGCCTCAGCCTTGAGTGTCTCCTTCAGCGCCTCAAGCTCGCTAGAATGCGACTTCTGCAGAAGCTCCTTCTCGCGGGCATGCTTCTCTGCGTACTCCTGGTCGAACTTCTTGTACTGCGCAACCTGCTCTTCCAACTGCGCGAGCTCAGTCTGAAGCTTGGGCTTCCTCAGCGCCTGAGCCTTTTGATCGGCGTTGATCTTACGAGAAGCAGCGAGATCGTCGAGTGAGACGCCGGGGTTCTCTGCGATAATGGAGTCGACCTTCTGGGTAGCATTCTGCGCGTGACGTGTTAGCTAAGCCCGGGATCAGGCTGAAACTGCTGATCATGACTTACGAGCTTCTTGTTAATGTTGCGGATACTCCTGCACGCATTGCACGTTAGCACATGAGCACTTTCCATATGTGGCCTTGTAGCTGCCAGCTGGGCTGCGACTCACTTTTGGAGCTCCTTGATGTAGGCGTTCTCGCTGTCGCCATTGACGTTGCCAGAGGGGTCAGAGCCACCGGCGCCGGCCTCAGAAGCTGTCTTCTCAGTCGCGGCTGGGACTGCGGTGGCCGCGTTCTCCTGCTTGGCCTTCTTCTTGCGGGCGCTCTTGGACTCGCCAGTGACGAGGTTCTGGAGCTTCGAAACAACTTCGGAAGCCATTTGGGGCGGTGTTTGTGAGGTTACAGTGATAGCTTGACTAAATCTACGCGTCAGTCGCGAAATATGAAAAGTGCAAGTGTTGGTGGGGCTGTTGTAGCTGGACGAGTTGGGCTGTTCAAGTGTGTGCTCGGACTGTGCTTGCTCTACGTAAATGTCCCGCTAAACGGCTAGCGTAGGCGCTGGGACCATGGGGACGATCGTAGAAACCACTCGAATCCTGCCGCCGACCGAGCCTCAAAAGCGATTTGGGACTGGACTATGTCGTGATTTGAAGGGGTCGGATATGACGGGCAAGGCCGTCTTGAGTGTCTAGACATGACTGAACATTAATACATTTACATCCATACTTCTTGTGTACAACAACAACCCTCCAATGGTATATCCTGAACCCTGCATGACTAGCTTCGATACTCGTTCAGTCGCACGTCAATTGTGCTTCGGCTGCCTCAACCAGTCCCCTCGAAAGTATCCATCCCCATCCCTTCACCTCTGCTCTGAACATTACCGCCTTGCCCAACACTCTCAGCGCCTACGTCCAACATGTTCAAATCCACATTCGTTCCCTGCCCAAGCCCGAACCCATAGCCCGCGCCCTGGCTCTCAAACACGCCGTCGCCCCCACCGCCCATCATGTTCGGCGGGTCGACGTTAAATGGCACAAAGTAGCTGCTCATAGGATCGAAGAAGTTGTTGCTGCCCATTCCCATGGCTTCGAGGTTCCAGAACGCGGCGTTGAAGTCGGTAGACAGATCGGGAAAGGGCGACATGTCCATTTGATTCTGCGGGTGGGCGTGCGGGTTCTGGAGATGAGGGAGCTGGGCGAGAGAGGGTGAGTTGCCAGTGTTAAGGAGCGTGTGTGGGCCGGCAAATTCGGAAATGAATTGCTGTGATGTAGATTGATTTTGTGCAAAGTAAGCGGGGTCGAAGGTATTGGTGGGCGAGGCAGACATCGTCGTGTCGTTTGTGATGGCGATGTGTGATGCTGGCTGTTGTTTTTGGGCTCGGGAGGGCGTGGGTTGTGGTGCTTTAGTGCTGCTCTGTCGTTGCAGCTTGGGTATCTCTGTCGCAGCTGCTTTTGATACAGACTTTGCCTTCATTTTGCGAGCCTGCTTGCGTTGGTCGGCCTTGGAGGGCGGTGAGAGAGACGCAAAGAATTCTTCGACACTTTGGAGATCACTCTTCTCGCCCAGTACGGCATCGGTGCCAGGCTCGGGCTCGGGCTCTGCGGCGTCTTCGTAGTCTGTCTTCGAGACGCCGTGTGGGTACCGATCAAACCAGTCACCGTACTGGAATATGCTGCTTTTGCTCTTCCCGTCCGCGCTTGCCGCCGACCCTTTCGACTGAGCGTCCGCATGCTGTCGATAGAGATCTTTCAAGTTTTCAGCAACATACTGAAACATGCCCCAGTACTTTTTCATCTTAGTCAAATACTTGACATTGTACGCTAGATACTTCTTTGATTGAGCCTCAAGCTTTGCGTTCTTCGAGAACACACCGTGGACGTGAACGGTAGACGAGAAGAAGGCAGAGTATCCAGCAAAGGGTGCAACAACGTTGTGGTCCATGGCCTCATTGATGAGTATCGATATCTGATTCGCAGATTCGAGCGCAGTGCGTGCAGAGCCTGTGAGGAAATCGTGGGGCATGTCTTTCGGTGGCCGAGCGCCTGCTGTCGAAGGCAGGGCGAAACGATGCATGAAGAGCATGATCTGCTGCCAGAGTATATGTAGGTACAAGAACGAGTTTGCTGTTTTGCCAATAGCGTGGCTCTTCAGGTTCTCCGGTGTGTAAACAAGCATTTCTGGCAACGAGTCTTTGAATTCCATAGCCTCCTTTTTGATGGCGAAGAACGTTGAGTCTGGCGACCACATCAGGACCGGTTCTCGATCCTTGCCACCGAGATTCACATACTTCATGAGTTTGCCCCAGACGCACACCAACCGTACAGTATAGCCCGTGACACCCATGTTCTCCCGTGGGTTCGCAAGTTGTCCACTGTCAGGTGGTACTGGGTTCGGCACAGCGCCTTCTAGGTTCTCGGTCGGTGCGTGGATCTCGTGAACGTACAAGTGCTCCTTGACTGGTAGTTGAACCTCAATGTACTGCTCGTGCACAAAGAGCGGCCGATCTGTGCCGGACGAGTTGAACCGGTCCATCAGAAAGCATGACCACATGGTCCTTCTCCGTATCTCTCGGTCTGTGGCGCTGAGGGGCTTCTTCTCTGGGTCGTTCACCAGCGGGTCATACTCGTTCTCTTTGTGGAGCTGCAAAGCGTATGCCATTCTCTGTGCCATGCCACCGAACATCCAACTCCGTCCGCCCTGGCATGTGCCAAATTCGTGTAGGCCGAGTAAAAGATATACTATGAGGATGGTGATGTTGGGAGAATCATAGCGCTTCAACGCAATTTCTCTTGCTCTTTTCGCCCATTCATCACCTCTTAGGAAACATGGTTCGGTTCGTAGTTGTGGATGTGTTGAGAAGCGCGCTGAGATGGCGCACATGGCTAGTATCAGAACGGGAGGTACTTTTCCTGCGTTCAACCGCCGCATGAAACTCGGCTTGTGCAGCAGAGGGTAGCTCTGGCCATACACATAGTCAAAATAAACCTCAGCAAGATGTTCCTGGATCTCTCTCGACGGTAGGCTATCCGCGCCTTCTGTGAGCAGCCTGTTCTCATCCGTGTCTTTCGATCGACCTGCCACTCCTGCTGCGTCTGGATCGCCGCCCTTCGACTTGGCCCACTCATCAAGTTCGTTCCCAAAGGCTTCTTCTGCCTGTCGTTTCTTGTTCGCGAGGGCTTTGGGTGGCGCGCCCGGTATCGCAGGTTTGACAACTGACCGACCAACGTTGGCCACAGATGGGAGGCTTTCCTTCGGTATGAGCTTGATAACACGATCCTCCATGCGCTTTAAGCGCTTGTCCAACATGGCCATGTAGTCTGTCCTCGGCGCCGCCTTTCTGGTCGTAACTTTGTACACGCAAGGTATCCTGCTCCTGACGCAGTGCTTGCACGCCGGCTTCTCGCCCGAGCAGCGGATCTTCTTCCTTCTGCACGCAATACACGCAAGTGGTAGTCTCTTTCGTTCTTTCCCCGCTTTGGTCTTCATCTCGCTCCACTGTGGCGTATCCTGCTCAGCGTCCTTTGCGCGCTTCGTTGTCGCCGCGGCGCCGAAGTTGGGTCCATCGTTTGCTTCAAGCTTCAGGCCTGGCACAGGGGAGTTATGCATGTCGCCCATGGCCAGCAGACTCATCGCTGACGAACCCTCGGGACTGGTGTGTTGGGCCTCGTGCACCGGCGGACTGCCGTTAATACTCAAAGCACGCGGATGCACACTGGCGCCACCACTCATGTTCTCCTCGCTCATACCGCCCACGCTGCTTCTGTGGGCCTGGCTGCCTGGGAACCCAGGGTTCTGTGTGTGCGCAAAGGCTAGGTCGAAGTCCGGGAACTGGCCCATCATGCTGCCAGGGCTGGCGCCGAGGGCATTGCTGCTCGCGGGGGCGAGGCCATACTCGGCCAGGCCCAGGGCATCGTCGTGCTCGAAGTGCGGATGCGAAGAGTTGCTCATGGTGGCTGCGGTTGCGCCGGAGTCGGCCATGTCATTGGGGGCGGAGGGGCGTCGGCAGAGGGCGCATCGAATGTGGAGCAGTGACAGTGAGCAGCACGGCGGACATACAGCGTGAGGGTTGCAATCAGCAATCAGCAATCAGCGCAGCGCCATGACAAGCGCAGCTCGGGAGGCTCTCGGGGGATCTCTTAGGCGAAGGGTGCGAGCGGACGAGCCCACGCAGGGTTAGAGGGCGAAGCTTCCTCGACCCCACGCCGCGCGCAGAAGAGGCGGCTCTACCTGGTAATGTGGGGCTAGCAGCCTGCACTGCCTGTGGGGAGCTGCAATGTGGGAGCCCTCGGCCTCGCTTCCGTCATGCCCACCGGTCGAGTCCCAATGCGGTGCGCATCCATCATAGCAGCCCTTGCCAGTGGACCAGCATACCTAGCAGTCCTCCAGTCATCACAGCGCCATTGTGTAGGCCTGCTTATAATCGAGTCTCAGGATTTGCGAAGCCGATGCACGTGTGGGGCAATGGCTTGAGCTCGTGCATTGAGCCGTCTGTGATTCGCCAGCTTTGGCCCACGCTTCTCCTCACGTTCTCGACCGCATTCGGATTACTCAGACATCACCAATCAAGCGCCAGTCTGTGCTTCCCTCATGTAGATGACATAAGCTCTCCACCATTCCAACTCCTATGTGTAGTAAATGTACACCAAACAGTCGTTTCTTCAAGTAGAGCTATCCAGATTAGTGGGTAGACCCATTCACAACCAAGTGTTGCTATAATGTTATGCAGTTAAGGCAAAGGGAATCATTGCACAGTCTACTACGACGAATCACTGCAGTAATCTTCGTACGTGCTCTCATTTTGGACCGTTAGTCGATACTGTATGGTGACCAGCTTCCTTCATGGTCGTGTTGCCTTGAGTGGCATCCCCCTTTCCCGACAACATCCTCGATTGACGCTGCTGGATCGACACGTCGTCCAAACCGTAGCGCTAGGCTAGCGGCCTGCGTCTCCGCTATCTCCCGTAACACCGTGCTTGTCCACCAAGCAAACACCGCACGTCGGCCGAGTTGAGTGCTTCAAGATGAAATCTCTGCTACGTATATCAAATCAATCGTCACTCGCCAGTGTTAGAGGACTAGTGTAATGTCAGATTGCGCATAAGGTGGGGCCATTCCTGCGTCTTACATCATGGCTGATCCCTACGCGTTCATCTGCACACTGGGAGAAACTGGGGTAGAAGCAAGATCTTGGGGCACGACATGCACGTTGCGTTTTCTCTGTAGCCTCGTCATCACAGCAGGGGTTGCAACGCATGTTGGCCTCGATGTGAAACAGACAAGTGAGCAGGGTGCACGGGGTCCTTATCGCGAAACGAGCGTCCAGATTGCTTGTCTATCTCCTTCCTGCCTGATTCTCTTGTCATCTCAAGCCTGACACTGACTGCGCTTCACTGCGCCATCTACATCTTCTCAGCCTCAACCTCGACATCGCCCTGGTAGTCTCCATAGCTTGCGTACTTTCCGTACGCGCCGTACTTGCCATACGAGCCATAGCTCGTGTCCGCCGCCTGCTGCTTGTTCATTGCCAGCATCGCGCGCTTTATGCTAGCCATCTTCTGGCGCCATCCATTGATCATCCTGTCGTTTGCCTGATTGTTTGCCATCACATCGCGCTTCGTGTTCGTTTTGGCTACTGCAGTGTGAGTCGGGTACTTAAAGAATTTGGCGGGGAAGCGTACCCATCATTTCTGCGGCGGCTTCGACTTCAGGTGGGTATTGCCCATAAGAGTCGTACTTGCCATACACGCCATAGTTGGAGTATGCGGTGTCGGCAGCTTGCTTCATGGCCTCCATATTCTTCATCTTGTTCGCAGTGTCCATCTTGTTGGCGTTTTCGATTGTATTGGCAGTCTTCATCTGGCTCATCTGGTCCATCGTCTCCATGTTCTTCATGGTCTCCAACTCCTGCATGTTCGCCGAATTCATGGGGGCAGCGACGGCAAGTGCGGCGAAGCCAACAACGAGGACTGAGTAATGCATTGTGAAAGATGTTAGAATTACCGTCGTCAAGTCTGAAATAAGACAAGAGCTGATGTGAGCACCATCCGGACAGGACACACGCCCTTTTTGTACCTGCATACGACCCTCCTATAGTGTCATGGGGTACGGTAGGCTTGAGGGACGACAATCACACCCTGCGTAACTTGTCACAAGTCGTGTTCGGTTGTATAGCTGCGCCGTAGGATGCTTCCGTAATGTCTGCCCTAACCCTCTTTGCGACTTGGTGAGATGTGTGAATAGGAAATACGCTGGACTGGATCTACCATACGTGCGCCGAGCGGATATGGTGCGCTTCATCCCTGCCTTTGATCTGCCATGGTGAGGAAGATATTGTGACGCGCTCTGTACGAGCGGGATTGTTGCGTGACAGTAACACGAAGTGATATGAAAGTCAAGGAAGGTGGCCGTATGTTTCGTAGTTCAGGGGCAGCAATTGGTAAGGGAGGCTTGCGTCATGATGAAGAATCGTGATCCCTCCGGGTGCGACAAGGTCTCTATCTGTGTTGCCACTCGCGTGAATGGTGAAGTGCACTACGTCGCAACGTATCCAGCACCCGTCGGCACGAGCAGCGTATCGCAGTGCGCGCGGAAGCAATTGTGTGATACCGAGACCTGGTCCGACACACATGCAGTGACCCGTGAATGTGTTGTACAATTCACTGGCGGGTGACTGTAGAGATGTAATCGAGTGGCGCAAACGTTAGCACAGAGTCTTTGTGTTGAATATCAACTTTGTCCTTCTCCCAACGGCCATCCGGCAACAGTCGCGCCATGCTCGCAATATTTGCTCGTCTCTTCCGTCAGACGCCTAAACACACTCGCTTGCCTCAAAGCAATCCCGAAAGTCTTGTCAACGAGACGCTCCTGCCGGCTTCGTCAGCGTCGCTTTCCCTCAAAACCTGGCCTCAAGCAAGAGCCGAATATCAGGTAGCGCTGAAAACACTCCTAGTCTGCAGCGTCGTGTATCTCAGTGTCGGATTCTGGATCGCTTATGGTGTACGGAAAGCTGAGTTCGTCACGGATGCAGACGAATTCTGTATAAACCATGTCTCCCAATACTGCACGTCCTTGCCCTGCGGCTCTAGAGCGAGGCCTAATTGCATACAGCACCAGTTGTCAGGGAAGTACGCCCAGGTTGGCATACCAAGCAATTCAATGGGAGCTTCCTTCACGAATCCGTATACCGACAGCCATCAGGTCCCGAAGTGGATGCGGCTTGGGAGGCGATAGGTGTGGGATGTAAGCGATACCAATGTCACCCTCCGCGACCTCATGCTGAACTTGCGCTTAGTTCGAAGTGTCGTCGTGCCCGAGGACGAGGCTGAGCGGTCGGGAATCGGCCGCAATCATGTCAAGCTCAGCCAGGACTATGGCGGTGGTTATCCGGCTAATGTTGAGGGGCTACATCATCTGCACTGTCTGGTGAGGATGCATGAGAGATATTGGTGATCGCTGTTTGCTGACACTGGATAGGATCTTCTCCGGAAAACGTTGCATTGGAATTATGATTACTACCTGGCCAAAGGGGACGGCCCTTTTGTAAACTCTGAGTACATCGTCCGGGTCCATACTACTCATTGCTTGGATATGTTGAGGCAGGTGCTTATGTGCAATCCTGACGTTGGAGTGCTCGGCCAGGTCTGGTGGCGGCCTGAAGGCGACTCGCAACCCATGGCTTTCGTTGACTTTAACACGAAGCATCGATGCCGTGACTATGAGAGCATAAGAAGATGGGCCAAAGCACATCAAATGCCATCCGAGGAAGACGTGAACATGGGCCGCTTCTACGAGCCGCCAAAGCCTGAGGACGTGCTTCCCTCCATACCTTGAGATCTACTATAGAGCATGAAAGCTGGAAGGTGTTAGCTGGAAGCGTGGCACGTTAGCAGTGTACATATGCCCACTACAAGCTCCCTGCCTCTTTATGCGTAGCCAAACAGACTAATAGTGCCTCTTCGTTCGACCCCCAAGGCCGAGCATGTAAGGTGAGGTGAGTCATGCTCAGTTCTGGCGAGGCTTCACAACGCCGTCGTGCACAATGTAGTAGACAACGGTACTGTCTGTGTCGACCGTGGCCAGCAACACTCTCTTCGTTGTCCTCCAAGGGTTGGCTGAGGCCTCAGAGGCCGTGGCAGTTTCCTGAGGCGGCACCATGCTGATGTCGTCGAAGATCTCAGCCAGTCTGCGCAGTGTCCACTGCTCATTCAGTCTGGTCGGCAGTACCCACTCGCGCTCGGGCTGCGCCTTGACCTCCAGACCGCTCTTCTCGCCTGCTGTCTGGGCGGCCTTGCGCTGGCGGTCGGCATCCTTCAGCAGCTCGACCTGCTCGTCGGGGTGGACGTAGAGGCGCTGCGGCGGCAGACCTGAAACAAGCGGGCGAGGAAGCGGCAACTTTTCCTTGGTGAGCGGCGAGTGCGTGTGGATGCGGAGGTCTGTCCAGTAATGCTGGTGCTGGAGGTTGTGCAGGATTTGGAGGGCGAGCGAATGCAAACTGGGAAGGTGTGTGGAAGTAGACAGTTTGGCCGAGTCTGCAACAAACATCTGCACATGCGCAGGCGCGACTGCCATTTCGGTGCTGGTAAGCGTCGTCATGGCGGAGGGGTTGGATTTCGGCGCTGGCTGGCAATTGGCGGTGCAATGTGTCGCAACTGTCAGTTTCGAGGTGAGGAGGCTGTCTAGCCGTCAAGTTCGGGAAGGAGCGAAGAACTGCGTCGATCAGCTAAGCCACTAGGCCACGAAAGCCGACTTGACTGCGACTTGACTGGCGAAGAGCGACGGTCCCGCGGTCAGGCTGCAGCGCTGTTGTGCCCAGGAAGCCGGCGGGTCTGCTCGTCACTCCACTCGTATATAAGCACTGCAGTCGTGTCCCTCACCCATTCACTACCTACTGAAATCAAGCGTGACTGCGACGACCTTGACCATGCGTTCCACTACCGTTGGCTCCACTCTGCTCCTATTGGCTAGCGCCGTCGCTGCGCAGACTACTCTGACTTCTGCGCCGGCGGATTCGAGTTCGGTTTGCTATGAAGCATGCATACAGGAACCATGTTTGTGCTCAACTGTGGACTCTTGGTACCTTCAGACTGGTTGACTAACCACTGCGATAGGTTCTGCTTGCTCCGATGCTGTGCCGCTGCCGGTTCCTACAGCAGTTTCTTTGAGCAGCGATGCTGTGCCAATGCCGGTTCCCACAGCCGTTTCCTTCAGCAGCGACGCTGTGTCACTGCCCTCGCCAAGTGACGTAACCTTCGAAGATGAGACAATGACGCTGCCTGTCGAAACCCTTCCATCAGTCGGGTCTGAGCCATCAACGACACCAACAATCACAGACCCCGCCATGTCGATTCCCCAAGGAGAAACTCCTGAGTCTACAGGTGCGATCGAAACCTCTTCCGGATCAGGAAGCGTTTCGAGCAGTGCCTCCGGTTCTGCGCCTGCAGAGCAGACAACGGCGGCTGCGCCTCCATCTCTCAAGGGCGACAACACACCGTTCATGCTGGCCTTGGGTCTATCAGGTGTATCGATCTTGTTTGGTGCTGCTTGGACTCTTCTCTAGATGTGAAGATTGCGACTTGTCCCTTTTGCCTGGTTCTCTTACATCGCGCGCTGGTACATTTGATGCGCAAAGTCTGCACCTGGATCTACAATATGCAGGAATTTTCAAGCGGGTACTGCAATACGAATGAACGAATACAGAAACAACAGAAATGAAAGAAGCTGCCAACAAACGGCCATTTACATAGCACATCAAGTAGTTATGAAACTTTGAGAGCATACTACGGTATACGCTGGAGTACGAGATACGCGTGAAGTTGCGACTAGTCTGCTGCGCAGACGGCCTCGCGGCCTCTCGTGGGCCCCGCCCCTGCGCCACTGATGATGGCTCCACCGTAGTTACCCCAGATGGCTCAGCCAATGCGAGATGCCTCGACTGCGCGCATTGCATACAAAGAGCCAGACCCCAACCATGTTGGATTCCTTCTTCCCACCATCTCTCAAGGGCTCAGTATCCTGCTGCCAGCACTGGTTATATCCCCTTTCCATTGTTCCCAACAAGTAGATGCGCCAAGGGGCCTCGCCAATTGCACCAGCAACCGTTTCCAAGCTTGGCTGACGACCTGGCGCGCAAACAGGAGGCGCTTCGATTTACCCGGGACTACAAAAAGCGCAGTCGCCTTGTTTGTGTTTTGACCGAACCGCCATGGCGTCCCAAAGTGCATATTTGACATCGCCAGCAGACTTCTCGACTCCCGTCCCCTTCCCGCAACCTGATGGTGTTCACGATAGCATCACAGGCAAACAACGCGCAAGGACTTCGACCAATGTTTCATCAGCATCGAGTCGCATACGAAGTGCGAGCATAAAACTCATGGACGCGGACCCTCCCCCTGGCATGTGGGCAGCTACCGGCAGCGTTGCCTCGAAAGCACCTAGTTTGGTTGATATCAGGCGAGGTAGCTATGGGTCTGAAGGCTGGGACGACAACAGACAACGCGAGCACCGTCGAGGCAGCCAGGGAAGCAACGAGCGACCTAACAACAAGCGCAAAGGCTCCTCTGGGAAACTGGGCGTTGAGCCATTTCCAGCACTTACTGAGGAGCGGCCATCGTTTGAGACTCGCGAACCAATTCGGACCCATCATGGCCAGAACGATGTCAAGGAGGTTGGGTCTGGTATGGAACCTACGACATCACACTTGACCGACAGAAGCGAAGAGACTGCAGTACGCCAACCATTACGCAGCTCCGGCCAGGTAAATCACACCCTTCATATTACCCGCTGTTCACCATGACTGACTGCTGTATAGTACGCGAATGGGTACATACCGCCTCCCAAGCTTCCCTGGACCAAGTCCCTCGCGATTGGCCTGAAAGCATTCTGGAAGTGGTTTCTCACCATTCCCGGCTTTTTGATCACCATCTATGCTCTCAATGTCGTGGCCTGGGGAGGCATGCTCTTCTTGCTCCTATGTAACGCTGCACCAGCTATGTGCACGCCAACCTGCGACGACATTAATTCTCCTCGGAGGGTCTGGGTCGAGATTGACTCACAAATTCTCAACGCGCTCTTCTGCGTCACCGGATTTGGCCTTGCTCCATGGCGCTTCAGAGACTTGTACTGGTGGGCTCATTGGAGGCTTGGACAAAACCAACAGAAGAAACTTGTTGGCATACGAAGACTCGCAGCCTATCACCGCGGTTGGTGGAGGCTTGCTGGCTCAGAGACACTGCCGGAGCTCGCAGATGCTACGAACGTCGACCCTCATGACCCAGCAATACCAATCCCGGCTAGCAAGATACCCGATCCGCCACCAACGGGCTTTCGTGCCTCGCCAACGATTGCATGGAAGATGGATTTTGTGCTGTGGATGAATGCATCCAACACATTTTTTCAAGTCGTACTTTGCTTCTACATGTGGCACTACGACCGCATCCAGCGACCGTCTTGGGCAACTGGACTCTTCGTCGCCCTCGGATGTATTGTGGCAGGTGTTGCAGGTATAATGATCGCGGTCGAGGGGAAGCGGATCAAGAAAGTGGAGGGTGTGCCCATGCGCAAGGAAGACCAGTACAGGCTGACAGATGTCGAAACGCACAGTGCCCAGCATGTGCCACTTGTCAATCAAGGTGTATCGAAGGCATGATGAGCGCCCAGGCATTCTGCATACTGCGTAACGGGCGGACACCCGTTTTGATTGGCTCGGATCCGCTGCTTCATTGTCTTGGCTTGTGGCGATAATCTGGGTATCCGGCAGCATGTTGCAGCAACCATCATGCAACATGAGTATGACTCTTTGACTGTCTCTGCATAGTCCTTTCGTGCAGTGGCGACTACGTCTTGTCGATGGCAGCTATCTGGAGAGATCGCAGACATCGGAGACTCCTCCGCATGTGTTAAGACGAGTCATGAGTGATCTCCGTCTCTATGGAGCATCAATCCCTGCATGCTCGCACGCACCGGGATCTCCGGCCGAGGCTGACATGCTGCGGACGCTAAACTTTGATCTGTTGACAAGAATGACGTACAAAGTCACGAATGGAATCATTTGCAGCTGGGTGTGACTGCTGCACGCGACCGTTAACAATGGATCCGAAGCTCACTTATCAAACCTGGTTCGCTGTTTCTTGAACTTTCTACCGCCTTAGTAGTTCGGAGCTTCCGACCAGATCTCGCCTTCCAAATCAAATATACATAGAAGCACACAGTGACTATCTGTGGATCCCGGTGTGATCTGATCGACGCCCCACTATCCCTACACATCTCACTCATCCACCCTACGTGCCTCAGCAACCATATCTAGAGACTCAGCAACACTCGTTTGCAACCAAGATGGCTTCTGCCGAGTACTACCTAGGCACCCAAGCAACTCAACAATACCATAATCAGCGCCCACCGACTGGATATCCACCTACTGCGTACTCTCCTGGACAACCGCAATTTCAGCAGAAAGCCGACCCCTGGCCCCGACCGCAGTACAATACACCACCCTATGCCAATACACCGCCGCCTTCATATTCGCCGTATGCGCCTCAACAACAGAAGCAAACATATCCTCCTCCGCCTCCATTACAGCAACAGCAGCCGTATCCTGAGAAGGAACCCCAAGGAATAGCAGCGCTATACTTTCCGCCTCCGCCACGACAGCCAAACGGTTATTTAGGCCCGCCTCTGCAGCACGTGCGCAGCCACTCCCAACCCCCCACCCGAGTCCAGTTCGCGGACCAGGCATCAACTGCTCTCGGCTCAGAGCCTCTTGAATCAGACAACGATTACGCTCGGCGGCGTAGACGCCGCCATCGTGGAAGAGGCGACCGTACACGTGAATACGACCGCTCACGAGACAGGGACTCCGACTCGGACTACAGCGATCGCGACCACGACCGCTCTCGGAGCAGCCGGGACAAGCCACACCAGAAAACGCACGATAGTAGAGATACGTTCCTCGGCGCCGGAGCAGGAGGTATCATTGGCGACGCACTGTTTCCCGGGCTGGGTACCGCGGCCGGGTTGATCATTGGAGGCCTGGGTGGCAGGAAATACGCCCGGGACAAGCGCAGCAAGAGTGAAGAGGGCAGCTCGCACCCTCACCGCGACGCGTACCGCGAGGGCCGGGAAGAAGGGCGCGAGCACAGAGAGTCCGGACGACATCGACATCGGGATGCGTACCGAGAGGGCAAGGAGGAGAGGCGGAGAGATAGGGCGCGGGATTCGGGGTATGGTTATGACCAGCGAGATGTGGAGAGCGGGTACGGGAGGGATGACGGCTACAGCATGCACGATGGGGGACACAAGCAGCGTGGGAAGCATAGGAAGTATGGCCAGGACGGGTGGGATGAAGGGAGCGCGACTTTCAAGAGCGGGACGGCTGTGCGGTAGACGAGTAGGTGAATCAGGACTAGAACACACCAGCGAGCTGGCGCAGGGTGCTCCGGCAGTCACAGCACGAGTCACCGCATTGAGAGGCGAGGCGAGTATGCTACATAGACAGGCTTTCTTGCTCTATCTTGAGAAAGAACACTAAAACAGAGAAGCATCAAAACGTCCCCAATACATACATGCTACCATTAATGTCGAGGTGACAAAAAGAGAACGCGTCAACCTCATCCCCAACCACAGCCGCCCTAGGCCGCCACATGCATCAGACCGCTTGACCACATTCCCAACTCAAAAGCCAATAAATCTCGAGAACATCCTAGCTTCCAAAGCCCCAGGACAAGCCCATAGTCCACACTCGCACGGCGGTAAGCTGGTCCACCAAAGACACGCCCAATACCGGCGCGCGCTTGGTCGAGCATGCCCAAAGCGTAGTCTGTCCGTACACGGCACAAGTCTGCGGGATAGGGCGTTGGTCTGCGAGACATGTGTGGCGCATATGCTGTCTTTTTCAGCTGGTCTGTCGGTTCAAAAGAGCACGGTGTGTGTGTCCAGATGGAGGACACGGTTGGGAGCGCCCGGGCGGTTGGGATCAATCTCGACGTGTAGGTCGGATATGGACGTGTTTGTGCCGTTGTTGATGGTAGTAAGTTTTAAGGAGCGATGAGTTCATCGATGTGGAGAGAGAGAGAGGTCAGTGCGATGAGAGGTGGGGTCCTAGATCGCCGACAGGGTTCACAACTTGTTGGGGGG
>JUDZ01009454.1:0-23050 GCA_000812845.1 Stagonosporopsis tanaceti | reverse complement strand
ACTGTGTATGATGTTATGTATAGATGAACAAGCAAGCTATACACGAGGTACACTTTGATAGTGTTAGGTTGAATCTACAGTAAAGGCCGATGGCAATCGGCATCTCGCAAGACAACAGCTCAACACAGAATGGAGACTGCGACACAAGAGCTACTGAATCTCGGCTTCTTTTTGGGTTGAAGTCTTTGTGATAGCCATTCTCCTCAGCAAGTCATATCCTCGGAAATGCTGGTGCCTGGAGTCGGCCTTGCCGAGCCTGACGTACACCAGAATACTGCTCTCTCGCTCCCAATATAGCAACCGTACCCAACTTCGACTTGCGATTCGGGACTAGTGTTCCAAACTGCGACCCTTCCTTTAACTTGCGGACGCGTCTGATCTGCCCGATGACCATGTAGTTGCGCGTCCACCACTATTGTTCGCACTTGTCTGCCACGCAGAAGTCTGTGGCTTTGCGCGTAGCACTCGGGCTTCGATTCGTTCCAACAAGCCGCCGAACGGGTCCATTTTGTGTACACCTCGACAAAGGCTTGTATGGGTACATAGTCGTGCTTATCGGTGCTTGACTAGCGTGTCGGCTACGAGTCTGCCTTGTGGAGGGTGGGCCTGTGCCTCTCTGCGAGGACTAGCCGGTAGGGCAGGGCAAGCATCTGATTTATCTCTTCTTCGACGCCGTATGGAGCTCAGAGCATTCTGCTTCTGAAATCTTTGTAGAGAAGCACCGCGGCGGGCTGCTGCTTGGCGAGTAGCTGCGACACCACGTCCATCGAGGTGCGCAGCAGCACTACGGGACGACCAGGGCTGAGCAGATCGAGCAGCGTGAGCGTCCAGCAGGTGAGTTGGATGATGAGCAGGATGGCGATGCAGACGCGGAAGGCATCGGTCTTAGCCATGATGATTGGCGTGAATGAATAGACTGTAAGAAGTACGTGGGACTGTCAACGTGTCGTGAAGCAGCGTGGATATCAAAACAAAGGCAAACACGGGGAATCTGGGGGTACCTCGTTGCACAGCGCTCAAATGAACGCTTTAATATATTGCACTGCCAGACGGGATTGCCATGCTGTCCCACGGTTCCTCTTTAATTAAAACCCCGACCACTCCTCCATAGCGGCATAGCCGCTGTCCGCGCCCGCACACATACATAAAGCGGTCACTATCCCCAGCCTTGCGCAGCGGCTACGGACCAATGCTGTGACGGGTTTGATGCGCGCTGGCAGCATCCATGTGCGAACATGCGTCGCGACGGAGTGCAGCGGTGTGAATTGTGTGTTGTTCTGGGATCGGGTTGGTTTCCGCGCGTGCGGCTAGCGGTGTTTCGGGTTAGAGCGTCGGCTGGGACAGAACGTCTGGATGCGAGGCAAACTTTGAGGCTCCATTGCTGGTAAGTGGTGCTGCGCCTGGTGTGATGCACGCACGGAGTTCGGTGGCTTAGGTTGGAAGGAAGGGAGTGCTGGGGATGATCTGAAACAAAGCTGGTAGCATGGGTCGGGGATGCTGAGTAGATGTAGAATGCCGACAGTGTGCCCGCTGGAGGAAATATATATCTGTCGATAACTGAATTCAGCTTCCGAGGCTGAAGACTTGATAACCAGCTGATAGGTCTGTTGCATTGCTTTTATGGCGCATGATCCCGTTGGCCCAGTCCATGGCACTATGCGTGTGTCATGTCGGCGCCCAAGTGCTACTCACGAATTGCGAATGTCCTCGGACCCAAACAAAAATGGCCAAGGACGAACTCAACTCCACACAATGTCTTTCTGGGTCGTGAATGATACCTCGGCAGGGCCAGGCAGACACACGGTTAGACCGCGAGCGGAGCCATGAAAACTAGAAGCTCTTGCACAAGTACGAGGCGTACTTGATGGGAGATTAGTAGTCGAGCCCAGGCAACCGTTTTGGGACATGAACTTCAAGTTTAAGATATCTCCCTTAAGAACTTAGATATGGCAAAGGAAGTAGCACGGCTACCGTAGAAACATTCCTTTAGTGTAGCAATCACACGTACTGTACCGGCTACTAGATTCTCAAGATACCAACCAGGTAAGTTTGTGCTATTGTTTGTGCCACTGTTACTGCATCACAGTCAACACAACAATGACTGGTGAACATAATGCATTTTTCGGCGCTCAAACATCAAAGTTCATCTCCGCGATGCATCGCACATCTACATTTTGAACGCTCGAGGACTTTCACACTGACCATGCACCAGGTACACAATATCGTTCGACGGCAGCTAAAGGCAGCGTCCACCTACGCCAACTTAACCATGAGTAGCCCTTCTCGGTTCAGCGACAACGAAGATAGCTCGAGTGATGGTCAGCTGGAGTTGGGCCATCGTAGGACTGCGGTCACACACCTCCGATGGTATCGTAGAGGCCCTCATCGAAACTGGAGGGACTGCTTTCGCAGCTTACCTGCGAAGAGGACTTTAAAAGATCGTGAAAGGCGGCGACGGTTGTATATCTGGGCATTGATCACAGTCGTCGTAGTGATACTGCTGGGTATCTGCGCAGCTCTGTGAGTCTTCCTGCAACTCCGTGCTCTGTAGTGACTGACGAGAAGACAGTGTCTACATTTCGCTAGTTGGTGCCCTCCTACATCACCTGGCTCCACCCCCAGGTCACAGTGGGTTGGACCACATTGCCAGCCATTGGAGAGAGCCAGATAACCATGGCGCCTTCACGTACGAGTGGACAGAGGACTTCAGCCGAGATATCGCACCGAAGAATTGTCACTCACACAATGATTATTGGCGCCGTGTTCCCCTGTACGATGCACTAGCAGCAGGGTGTGTCGGCATTGAGGCAGACATTTGGCTGACAGATGACAACGACTTTCTTGTCAGTCATTCGTGGAGTTCGACAACGCCATATCGGACGCTTCGAAGCCTCTATCTCGACCCGCTCGCGGATATCCTTGACAAGCGTAATGTCACAGCTGCTTCTATGGAACTGAAGGAGGTTGGAGTCTTTGATACAGACCCAACAGTATCCATCATCCTACTCATCGACTTCAAGAGTGATGGCTACAAAACATGGGCACTTCTCATGCAACAACTCCAGTCGCTGCGAGATAGAGACTGGCTGACATACTTTGACGGTTCAGTCCTACACCGAGGCCCGCTCACCATCGTGGGGACAGGCAACACGCCGTTCGAGCTCGTACAGCAGAACCCCGCGAACCGCTTTGTGTTCTTCGACGCTCCGCTACTCTCTGTTGCAGACGTGCAGTACAACACAACGAACTCGTACTATGCCAGCGTCGAAGTCAAGAAAGCAATTGGCTCGTTCTGGTTCAACAAGTTGTCGGCGAGCCAGGTGGTCAAGCTCGAGGAGCAGATAAAGGTTGCGGATGAAAAAGGGTTAAAAAGCAGATACTGGGGCGAGCCGCGGTGGCCAATCAGCCTGAGAGATAAAGTGTGGTTTAAGCTGTCTGAGTTGGGGGTTGGCATGCTGAATGTTGACGATTTGGTGAGTGCGACGAGGTGGAATTGGAATTGGTGTGTGGTGGCTGGCTTAGCGCTCTGTGGTAACAGTTGAAATTTGACGGGGATTTTATTAAGTCAAGGTCGTGAACTGCTCCCCGCTCAGAGAGTGGGACGCAAGGCGTCCAGGCTCGGATGAAAACCTCCAGAGTATATGCATGCAGTTCCTGTGGTGTCACGGCCAGGCAAAGGAACACATCAGCTTTCATTGTGAGGCCTGGATAAGGATGAAGACCTCCCAGCCATATTGTGTAAGCAGATAGCTGTGTGAATGCCACATCGTAAATACGAAGTAACAGACTCTGGTGTGCTGTAGATGATCTGCAGATTAGCGCCAGGGAGTTTTCGTCGATCTTCATCAAGCATTCACTGCCACAACCACCAACATATCTCATACAGAAGACACCACATTGAAGTCTCGATTCGTGGTCTTTAGCAGCCTACGTCAATGTTTTAAACCATAACCCCTGTATGGTTCAGAGCGATGTTGATAGTTGAAGGTAGTTGGCATTTTGTCAAGTTCCGCTGGCTGCGAAGCCGTGGAGCGTTACCGAGGTGGTCAAATTAGCTGCGTAGGCTGTGACGTTCGCATCGTGTCCTTCCGAGGTCGAAGTGGAAACCTGTGGAGAAGTAGTGGGAACCCTTTATCACACATCGGCCAAATGTGTAGCTGGCGAGTCAGCAACAGGCTGAATGAGGGATTGACATTTGCGCGTTGCCCGACACGTTGCTTTCATCGCCACGGCCAGTCTTTGTCTTCGTAAAAGCTATCAATAGCATCGGTGTCGTCATTAGAGCAGCTACACTCGATCGATACTTTGGTTCTATGTACGGGAGCGGCTGCTCGAAAATAGAACGTGCGGAAACCGATCCCCCTTTTGGTTGGCAGGTCACGTTTCCACTGCCGGGCAAGCTTCCGGGAGTGGGAGTACGCGGCGCCACCGAACGCCCCAGCAAACGGCGACCGAAAGCGCAGGTGTTAACGCCGAGGGCATGGCAAACCAAGCAGAGTCTGGAAAGCATGGGGTGCCAGATGGCTCGGCCTGTGGCAATTTCGTGGCTGCGATTCGCGTGCCACAGGGTGAGGTTTGTGGTCTGTTCGCTGCCTCATATCGAAGGCTTCAGTTTCAGACAAGCTCATTAGCTGTGGAGAGTGTGCGTGTGTGAGCGATGACAGTTCTTGCACCATTATGTGACCGTGTGACGCACCAGCCATTCTTCGATGGGGGGTCTTGCTCCCACATCACAGCAGCTCATCATTGTGGAGAAGGGACATCGAGTCTCCACTGTTCAAAGACGTCCCAACAGCAGATCCGACAGCCAAAGCTTATCGATAAGTGCAATTCGGGGCAGTGAGTCCAGATCGGATCAACTCAGGGATCGTCATCTGAGACATTATGGTGGATCAAAGCTTTCTGGTGGCTGCACAAGTTCAAGTTTTTTGGGAGCAGCTGCCAGTGGAGCAACGACGCCCTTCATGTCGTCTGAGCTCCACGCGCAGCCCGGCTGCTGGACCTGCGATGAGGCGGCTGGCGATCAGCGACGTAGGCGTTCCCCTTTGAGCCTGGCAAGGCCGACCAGGGATCACCATGATTCGCCTGAACGGCAATAAGCGCGTTTTACCATCCGGCCCTGCTGCAGGGGAGACAAGCCACCTGCTAGGGTCTGGGGACCAACAACGCGGTGCTTTTTGAGTGCACTCGTCCTCCTGAATAAATTCTCTGCCTCCCTCCTTCGCTTGCGTGCCGATTTTGCGCAATTGTGTATAGTACGTGTCTGGAGAGCTGGGCCCTCGTTTCCCCTATTTCATTGTTTCCTTGGGCGCCCTGACATTTCACGGCCATCGTCTCAACCGCCATCGCCGCCATCGCCGTCATAGCTCGTCTCCACTGTACTACCGCAAAGCATCGTGCTCGACGCACATTCCACCGCGACTCTCCCCTCCATTCTTTTTCGACTGTAGCTGCTGGAGCCTGTTTCAATCAGCCCAGCTACACCCAGTCTTCGCAGTGAAAGGCAGCGCCTGCTTCGACCACATATAGATCTCACTTATGCCGGGCCATTCCCAGCGATCACCGTCGCAGAGATCCTTTCGCCTTTCCAACCACGGCTTCCAGCCGCTCAGCGCTATCAGGGACGACAACAAAATGGACAACCACGGCAATGACATCCCTCTTCAGACGGTGGTTAGCCACACACCGTCACCCGTTTCCGACGAGAAGCATTCTGAGAAGGCCGGCATGTTCAACGGCATGTCTACACGGGGCCGCAGGCAATTGGTGAAGGTCGACTCACGAACCGGCGCCCCGCTTCCACCTCGCGAGGTTGCCGGGCAGGAGAAGACAGCCTTGAACAAGATGGGCCGTCTCTATACCAAGATCCTGAACTTCAGCATTGTCACGCGCTACATGATCTACGTTGCACCGATCGCTCTAATCCTGGCCATTCCTATCATTCTGTCGCAAACAAAAGTCATCACTGGAGGTATCGGCGATACGGAGCCGAGGAGGTTTTGGATCTGGATTGAAATCAGTAAGTTCAAGAATCCTATTATTTGCCCAGCAAACACACTAACAATTTCACCAGTCTGGCTCAGTTTTTGGGTTATGAAGATTGTTGCCCATTTTCTTCCTAATGTGTTCGAATTCCTCATTGGTGTGGTGAGCCCTGGTGTTAAGAAATATGCGCTGCTTCTGCGCGCTGTGGAGAAGCCTTTATCATTCGTGCTGTGGATGGTTGTCAACCAAGCGACATTTCCCGGAGTAAGTTCTATTGCAAGGCACGTGGATCATGCTAACAATCTGGCAGCTTGTCGTTCCTATTGGTGACAGAGCCCGCCCGGCGTGGTATGGCAAAATGCAATCTGTCTTGCTTGCCTTACTGGTCTGCACCGTAATCATCCTCGCTGAGCGCGTCTTGATCCAATTGATCAGTATCAGTTATCACCGCAAGCAGTTTGATCAGAAAATTCAGGAGTCGAAGCGCAATGTCTATCTCCTGGGAATCCTCTACGATGCATCTCGAGCTTTGTTCCCGGCTTATTGCAACGAATTTGCGGAAGAAGATTACACGATTCAAGAGACCCTACTCGATCTTCTGCCAGGTAGCAAGAAGGGTACGTCTAAGAAAGGACGCTCTGGCACTCGCACGCCTATGCGCCTTGTTCAGGAAGTTGGTCGCGATGTTGGTCGTATTGGAGACAAGGTCACGTCTGTATTCGGGACCATCGCATCTGAGATTACGGGCAAAAAGGTTTTCGATGTCAACTCTGCCCATTCCATCGTCCTCACTGCTCTAGAAAGGAACCGTTCTGCCGAAGCGTTGGCTAAGCGAATCTGGATGTCCTTCGTCGTCGAAGGCAAGAATGAACTGTATCAAGAAGATATGATCGAAGTCATGGGGCCCGGACGCGCAGATGAAGCCGAGGAGTGTTTTGGATCGCTTGATCGGGACGGCAATGGCGATATCAGTCTGGACGAGATGATCCTCACCGTTACCGAAATCGGCAGACAACGCAAGGCCATCAACTCCAGCATGCACGACGTTGACGCTGCGATCAACGCTCTCGATGGCCTTTTGTTCACCATGGTCTTCATCGTCTGCATCTTCGTCTTCGTCGCCTTCCTCAGCCCCAGCTTCGTCGGTACTCTCACTACGTCAGCCACGGCTCTTCTGTCTCTGTCTTTCGTCTTCGCTACGACCGCCCAGGAAGTTCTTGGTTCTTGCATCTTCTTGTTCGTCAAGCACCCTTTCGATATCGGTGACCGTGTCGACATAACATCAGAGGAGCTCACGGTTGAACACATTGCTTTGCTGTACACGGTCTTCAAACGCATTTCAAATGGCAAGACAGTTCAGATTCCCAACATCATGCTGAACGGGGTGTGGGTTGAGAACATTACGCGAAGCAAGTCCATGCGCGAGCAGGTCTCTGTGTTCTGCGATTTTGGCACTTCCTTCGAGGATATCCACCTCCTCAAGCTCGAAATGCAGTCCTTCCTCCGCGATCCAGCCAACAGCCGCGATTTTTACCCCGATACAGACATCGAAGTTATCAGCATTGCCGAGATGAACAAACTAGAGCTTAGGGTCGAGATCCGCTTCAAGGGCAACTGGTCGAACGAGTCCCTTCGCGCATCCCGACGGTCGAAGTTCATGTGTGCATTGGTCGTTGCTTTGCGCAAGGTTCCAATCCACAGTCCAGCTGGTGGAGATGCTGCGCTGGGCTCGGCAGATAAGCCGTCATGGTCAGTAGCCATTCCACCGGCTGAGGCGCGAGAGGCCTATGAGGCGTACTTGATGAATTCCGACAAGGCACGTATGGTACCTTTGAGCAAGCCGGATGACCCGAGCGATAAGGGCAAGGCAACAGGAAATGACTACCTCGGTCTCGGAGTGCAGAGCGAGGACTTCGCCATCAACTCTTTGACCAACCGCAGACCAGGAGTCGACACCGTCCGCGATGACACTTGGACGGCTCGCGACGACGTTAGCACAGTCGGCCGACCTAGCACCGACGCTCGTCCGGATTTGGACGAAGTCAAGTCCTTGCTACACAAGGCCAGTACAGCTGGGAAGCGCAAGGGAGGCGCCACTCTCTCGCCCTACGCCACTCGACCATCAACTGACTTCAACCGACCACCCCCTCTTCCTCTTTCAGTAAACCCTTCCCAATCCAACTACGCTTCGCCACCACAGCCTCTCCAACCATCACAGTCTGTCCACCGCAGCACAGCGCCGGGATCACCGACGTCGATTTCGACGGGTCAGATCGAGGATTACCAGTTCCAGACCATGTTACCTCCCCCACGATCGAACAGCCGACCGCGCGTGGCCATGACAGCGGAAGAGCGGGAGCGTGCGCAGGAAGAGGAGGGCAGGTCTCCATTCGGTGTGCCCGGCCCCAGCGGCTCCAACAATCCCTATCGGTCGCAGAGTCCCCCGGTCGAGCGGTTCCAGTACAAGAGAGAGTGAGGCAGCCTGGCTCTGTACTTATTCCCTAGATTTCTTCTCAACGATGCATGGCATGAGTTTTCTGTTTCCAGCCTTTTAGCATGCTGGTTTGATGCGGCTCAGGACGCTGCTCGATTTTCTCCTTCTTGTGTAATGTCCCTTCCTAGACATAGAGTCTCGTTTGTCAGACAATAGCATCAGCTTGCGCTGTATTGGCGCTTGGGTATATTTATGAAAAGTGGTTGCTCAAACCGAGACCATAAATTGAATACGAATTTTTTAAACTAAACTACGCACACTCGATACTTGCTGAGCGATGATAACAATGTGATTGCGCTGAGCTGTGATGATGGCTAACATCTGCAACCGAACCTTGATGCAAAACCCCTATCCGTTCATTTTCACGTCATTCGTGAGAACTCAACAATTCTACAACTTGTTCCTACTCTTCGCCATCTCCTCAGCCAACACCAACCCCACAGGCCCACCCCTCGACCCGTCACCCGGCCACTGCTCCTCTGGCAGCCTCTCAGCCGGCCACTCCCACTTACCCACGAAGTCCTTCGGCGTCCGACCCAGCACACACTCCAAGATGCTGTCGCCAATGACGGGCAGGAACTTGAAACCGTGGCCGCTCCCACCCGTTGCGACAAAGAGCCCCGAGTACTTAGGGTGGTAGCTGATCAGGAAGTCACCGTCGCGGGTATCCGTGTACCAGCAAATCTTGCTCTTGGTGAAGGGCCGGGACGGAACGGAGATGGAAGGGTGGACGGCAGTGAGGAAATTGCGCAAATCGCGCTGGCCCTCTTCAGGGACGGCTTGGTTAGGGTCGTCGACGGCAGTCCAGGGCAGGGAGACTGTGATTGTTTTGGTGGGGTCGTCGGACTCGGGATGCGGGACTGTGGTTGGGTTGACGTAGCCGTGGCCGTGGCGGGCGACTTTGAGGAGCTTGTTGGATGGTGGGATGATGAAGAGGCCGTGCGAGAGATTGAGGATTGTGGGGTTCTTACCCAGGCGCTCTTGCTCGGCGTCTGAGATGGGCATGTAGCAGATGACCTGGCCGGTGGCTTTGCAGATGCCGCGCAGGTCGATGAGGGAAGCCGTCCACGCGCCGGCAGCTAGGATGGTCAAATCTGCGGTGAGCTCGGAGCCGTCGCTGAGGCGCACTCCGGAGACGGTGTTTGTCTTGTGATCGATGAGAAGCTTCTTGACGCCGTTGACGACGAAGTTGACGCGGTTCATCTTCTCCACCTTCTCGCGCAGCCATAGCATAGCACCCTCTGCGTTGGCCCAGCCAGAGCTCCAATTCACGTAGCCTGTGCTGCCATTGCCCCATGCATCACTCCCTTCCAAGCCCGCTGCTCTGCCAATCTCTTCAGGCGAGTCGGTGACTTCAATCTTGTCTGTTCCAATACGGCGAACGTTTTCCAGCGCCGTCTGTACATATTTCTGTTCCTTTCCCCATGCTGTGAGGGCGAGCCCGGTCTCGTGGTACTCCTCAGTCGCAAAGTCGGTGCGCCAGCGGTCTTGCGCAATGTTCGCAAGGCGGTTGTAGGGCGCAGAGGCGTAGTCAGGGCGGATGATGCGGGAAGTATCGATCTGTGAGTGATGTGATCAGCGATGCTTCCCAAACGGGACATGTTGCGCTCGGAATTCGCGTGTGAGAAGAACGGCTCGCAGAACTCTCAAGAGATGACTTACACTAGAACCGTCCGGAGAAGGGAACGTCTGGCGATCCACAACAGTGATGGAAGTGTAGGTGAACTCAGGATTCCTGCAGAGCGCCCATGCTGTAGAGAGGCCGAAAGCGCCACTGCCAACGATGATCACAGATTTGGGTATCTTGGGCGAAGAAGAAGAAAAAGAAGAAGACGAGGGGGAAGACATTGCGCAGCAGGACAGTCAAAGAATACACAAACAGCAGTGAAGAAGTGCAAAGTCAATTGGGCCGAGTCTGCATAGCTAGCTATAAATTTCAAGTGGATTTACTCCGACTCCGATGTCGTCGCCGGTCAGTCGCGGTTGACGGCTCCAGCCTCGTGTGGCGTGGAGCTCGGGAGAGGGTCTGAGCTCGACCCGAGAATCTGGACAGCTTCACTTTCCATCTTTGCAGGCAGTCTACACACCTAATCTCTACTACCCCACACGCGCCGCCATGGCGAAGATCCCGAAGCCACCGCGGGCACTCCCTACGACGAAAGCGGTGCCAGTCAGACGCGCGCTTCCCTTGAATAGAAGAGCGCCCATACAATCTCCCTACGATCTCTCGAGACCAGACCCGAAGCAGACGCCGGAGGAGGCCATTCGAAAAGTCTGGGCTGCACGACCGAAGTTGCGAGACCTACAACGACTATCAGACGAGCAAGTGGCGTCCGAGCAACATCAGGCGAAGCTGCGAAGATGGCGACAGTGGCCCATGTTCGGTGTTGGCCTGGTCGCATTCGGTCTCGGCATGTACGGTGTCATGCTGTACGTCTCGCTGTCGCGTGATGTCGATATCAAGGACCTGCCAGCCGATCTCACGGATCGGTTCGACAAGGAGGCTGAGGGCTACGACGAGAAGGTTGACACCTCAGAAACACTGCTGCTGCTTACGTCGAAGCGCAAGAAGCTCACCAAGCTGGCAAGAGGACATGTGTTGGAGGTCGCCGTGGGAACTGGCAGGAACATACCATACTACAACACGAAGCAATGCGCAACAGTAACACTGCTCGACTCGAGTGCGCCCATGTTGGACGTTGCACGACGAAAGTGGAACGATACGCACAAGGAGTACTTCAGCCGAGTCTTCTTTAAGCGGCAATCCGCTCTAGACCCCATCACACCGCCATTTGACGCTCAGGAAGGCTACGACACCATCATCGAGACAATGGGCCTCTGCTCGACGCCCGAACCCGTGAAGCTGCTGCAGAACATCGAGGCATGCACCAAAGAGGACGGGCAGATCTTGCTTCTAGAGCACGGCAAGTCGCATTATGACTGGCTCAACAACATGCTCAATAAAACTGCTCCGGCCCACGCCGATGAGCATGGGTGCTGGTGGAACAAGGACATTGGGAAGATCGTTGAGGACAGTGGACTTGAAGTCGTGAACATCAAAAGGTACAACTTCGGCACAACGTGGTGGTTAGAGCTGAAGCCCAGGAAGGGCCTGCGGAAGAAGCTAGCCGAAGTCGCAACTGGAGAGCAAGCGCAGCTCCCGCAGACCGAGCCGATGGTGACACAGAAGCCCTGGTGGTCGCTATGGCGATAAGACGTCGACGTTGCTGTGTACAATTCGTATCACCTCAACTGCAACGGCGCCGTTAGAGACGTGCGGAGGCCTGTAAGCAACCGCATTTCGATAATCCCATTCAGCCGCTCCCCAACCTTCACGGCTCGGCTCTGTGAATAGGGCTTGCGGTTGCAGCGCTTGCTCACTGCGGGTATGGTGGTCAACGTCCTGTCGACGTCCTGTCGACGTACTATCGACGTAAAGTCCAGCTGTGCTCTGGTAGTGGGGGAGGGGTTGATCTGAGTTGAACCCTGGCATCTGGTTACAACCAGCAAGTCAAGCGAGATGGCCGGTGACGAATACGGACAATAAACATCATTCTACCCCAAAGCGGGAGGCGAGAGGTCCAAACTTTGAACATCATCCAGTTCGCGCTTGCGCATCACGCTGCAAGCTGATAACGCAAACCCGGCGACGATGAGCTCACATGCTCGTAGCCATCGCGATGCCGAGTGCTTTAGATTTCCTGAGCTGCATCGAGCAGGTCGCTTGCTGACTCGGCGGGCCTGCAAATGCAGCAAACACCGACACAAGATCGCGGTGAGCAGCAGCACGCAACTTCCTGATTCTTGCTGTCAACCGGAAGCGCTAAGGCATCTCCCCACCATAAGCTCTCCACATCAGTGCATCAGTGACGCCGCCGGAGTTATCTAGACCCATTCAAGCGCGCTGCATCGAAGACGGTCCCCTGTCGCGTGCGCCGCGTCTCGTCTGAGCAGCAGGAGCGATGGGAGTGGAGAGTGTGTGAAACATGAGTTTCCAGACGACTTTCGGGAAGAACTGGCAGAATGCAGCTGTGCTCATCGCGCGCAATTGAGTGAATTCGCCCCGCCACTACTGGCCAGAAGTTTCTGCACATCACCGAGGTGTAGTTCTGGGTCGGCGCTGAATTTTGGCCGGCGAAGCCAAAATTCAGCGCCAGAAACTTTTCTTAGCTCCACATGGATCCCCTGCAACTGCGGTATGCAGCAGTCGTTTCAGGCTAGAGGTACCTGCCATGCTGGGTCGGTTGATATGCACGAAGCATCAGATGCTGGGAGGTGTGCAACCAGTCGCGTGCAGGCTGTTTGCGCATTCTGGTGCAGAGCAAAGAGAGGTGAGGCGGTCAGCTCGCGGACAGCAAGCGACGGCCCGCCCTGTTGCAGACGGCAAGGATGGGCGCAAGTTGAATGAGGATTGCCGTTGACATGCAGGAGTGAGGTCACAGATACAGTAGAGGTGAGGGAGCGCTCGCGGTACTCGTTGTTTGGCTGCACTGGGCGACCATGACCGTCGCCTGGGACGACCTTCATCCCCACTGCAGGGATAGGGGCCTCATCTCGCACTGTGGACGGGCGTAGATCTGAGTACGTACCATTGCGCTCCACCAGCTTCCGCGGTGCTGCTGCCGATGAACAAAGAGCACGGGGAGAGAAAGCAAAAGGTATCTGTCGCCTGCCGCACAGGTCGGCATGGCCGGCCTATCGAACCACGCGCGAGACGTTGGAAGCGGCAACCCGCGAGGCAATGTTGCTCCAGGGAGCGGCCTGCATGCAGCCTGATGGCAGCAAGCCACCGCGTGGAACAGCAACAGCGCGCACTCTAGCCCCTGGCAGCAGCGGCGCCAGCAAAGCAAAAAAACCGACCACAAAAGGCCTTTAACGTTAGCCATATGTCATAGCCTGGCGGACCGAAAGCAACATCCCTGGCTTCGCCCGTACGCACGGCTTCACTAGGCAGCCCTAGTGGACTTTCTTCACAAGTGCTCCACTACCCTCCGTTCCTTCATCCCCTCCCCTCCCATCTCCCCTCGAACTCTCTCAGGGACCGTTCCGTCTGTTCAACACATTTGCATTCCATCAGAGTCGTGACAATCGTGGTGTCGGTGCGAACTTAGCTGTCTCGTTCCCATACCGTTGCTTCGTTGGACCTCTGTTGCTGGCTTGTGCTCAGGGCAACCAGTGGCCGTCGCCCCGTTACGCAACCACCGTCAGGAGGCGTGTGTCGTCAGAAGAGTGCCGCCGGACGTCAGCTTCTTGTCCATCACCTTGTCAGATATAATTCAACCTCCCTTCACCAACACACCACCGCAGCTGCAGTGCAGGCAGAAACGCCGCGCGACCTTGCATAGTCGCTGTCCAGCCAGTCACGCATAGGCTGCAGCTTGCTTGTGCATTCCGCGAGCCAATCGTCACCCCTGGCATCTGCGCAGCAACCGCACCTTTTGCTGCATTGCCTTTCCCAGCCGCAATAATTTCCCTGATTCTTTGCGACGTCCGCTTCCATCGTCTCGCGCGACCACTGCGACGCTGCATCGCCGCTTCACAACATGGGCTACAACACTCGCCGGAAATCTCTCTCGCTGCCTTCGCTGGGCATAGCCATCCCCGGCGCGCCCCGGTCTGCGCGCTCGCCGCCCGCGACCGTCGACATGCAGCAGCCTGCGAAGAAGCAGAAGCGCTCGCACTCCGGGTCCAGCACATCGTCGCTCACCTCACCCTCAAATACTCTCCCGTTGCGCGCCTTCGGTGAGCAGCGGCCAAAGAGCGCAGGGCGAGTGGCAGACACTCCGCCACCCTCGCCAGGCTGCGAGTCCGGGCAGGCCAAGGTCGACACACAAGGCATCGATGATGACATCGTCGTCGGTGTTATCCAGCAGCTCGAGAAGACCGGGAATCGCCCCCATCTGCTCAAGGAGCTTGCGCTTGTGCTGTCGCCGACTATTCCTATCGTTGAGAGGTACGTTCCAAAATTTGCCTTCCTGTGCCAAGTTTCGAGTCCCCTCGTGCTGACCTCCCACAGCTCTGCGAATCCTGCCGCTATCATCTCCTCGCGACTGGCTACATACCTGAAGCGCACATGGACAGCGCTGTCAAGATGTCCTCTCGATAAGAAGCTCGTCGGCACCCACCCCAAACGCGTCTACTATTTCCTCACCACTACACCACACCAGCCGATTCCTGCCGATGCCTCCAACGGCGCAATCATGCCGCGCATCGTCACACCTTCGTTGTCCTCCGGTGCCTCCGAGGAAGAGGACATGGATGCGCGTGCGAGAGCACGCATGTCTCCGTCGCCAGAATTGGACTTGTCCGACTACGATGAGAGCAGCAGTGTGGACCCCTTCTCGAGTCAAGTCCATCCCCCGACCAACGCAAACATCGAGCACAACCGCCGTGCCCAATCTCCTCCTCTAGAGAAGGAGGAACGCGAGTTCACCCTGACTGCAACTTCCCTGCAAAAAGAGCGCAGAAGGCTAGAGGCTGAGCGTGAGCGCTCTGCCAGCGCGTCTGCTCAGTCAAGCCAGATCTCTGACGTCCACATGGACGATGTTGCCCAATCAATCGAAGAGACAGAGGAGCTTGCTGCGCGCAAGAACTCAGAAGCCGCCGCTGCTCTCTTCGGTCACATGGCAAGCTCATCTTTCGATTTCTCGATCGATAGCCCCGCTCTGAAATCGCAGACATTCCACATCGAGATGCCACCACCAGCATTCAAGTCGCACGAGGTAAAACTCGAGATTGCCGACATTGACTGGAGCTGGTCAGACATGCGGAGTCCGGAGAACATTGAGCTCGACGAGCTTGAGGAGATGTTTGGCGGCTACTAGGCTGTTCCCAGCACCTCCCTCTATTTTCTGCTCACGATTTTGACGATTTCCCTACGCATCATATGTCTCACTTATGGGCTATATCTTTATTTCTTTCCTCACATCTAGTCATTCTCAAATTCTCTGTTTCTATCTCGCGGGGGCGCCTTGGTTTAGTAGATCGGTTTCTACACCGAATGTTTACGTTGCATCATACACTTTGCTGTTGGCATACAGCAACGGAGTTCAGTGGAGGCACCCCACCTGCCATGTGGGAGTCCTTAGGAAACTGTACGATAGTTGTCGTGTTCAAGTGTATGGGAATTGGATGCCATGTTTGTTCTAGGACACTGGCTGTTACTCGGCGCATGTACGTTAGTCATGGAGTCATGTCGCAAGATATATAGCGAAGGGTTGCGGTTTCCGCTCAAGACTGGACATTTAGATAAAAATCATCTCCAAATTGGAAAAACAGTTGATACTTTCACGATGCCTCTTTACCATCCTGGCTTCGCCCTGCCCGCTTGACGTTCTGGAACACGTCTCGCTAGGGACTTTTCTGCACGTTAGATGGGGCTTCCCCACATGAATTACTCGCCCTTTACGCTCTACTGCATGCCTCTAAAAGTCACTCATGCACGCGGCTCTGGGGGCCTCACCGGATGTCGTTTGAGATGGCGCCCAAGCTCGAGCCGCGAATCATGCCTGATGGCCGGCGATCCTCGGTGGATACGGGAACGTGTGCGCTTGGCAATCGCGGAAGCCGTGGAGAGATGGCGGTCAGTCTCATATGGAGAGCTCCTGCCAGCTGTCCGCGCAGCTTCACCTTATTTCGCGGCTGCATAGTGGGGTGCAGCCAACGCAACGCTGCGCAAGAAAAGTCTGTGACCCCATGGTTTTCGTGACGTGACGCTCTGATCAGAACATCTGTTCTTCTGTTGTTTACACAGTCGCGAACTCTTGTTCGCATAGGGAGGCTGGGAATCCGAGCGCTCAGATCAGAAGCGAGTCCAATGATCCTCGGGCGCCAGCCAGCAGATTCGAAAGCCCAACCACGCATGCAAGTGCGCCTGTGCGCGTCTTTCCCTCTCCTCTTGGTTCTGTTTCGTTCTGCGGTTATGCAATAGTGACTGCATGAGATTGGCGAATCCGCGCACTTTGACAGACGAAACTCAAGCAAGGGTCCGGCGAGGCTGAACGGAACTTGAAGATCTGGAGCTTACGGCGGCTGGAAGGGCCACCTAATTGACGACGCGACAGCCAGTGCAAGATTTGGGAAACTTGAGGGGAATTGGAACAGCACAACACGTCCGGAATGACCACGCATTGATTATTCGCGATTGAATACTATTGCACACACAGACCAACCACTATAGGAGGCCATACCAGACGGCAAGTCAGCCACCAGCCTCATCTACATAACTCCACAGACCGGCCACATCCGCACGTGGCTCAACCACCTACCGTGGCATCCTCAAGCAGCGAGTCGGAGTCGGGCTACGAGCCCTCGTCTCCGTCTAGCGCCTCATCTAATTTTACGCCTACGCGGAATCGCAGGAGGAGTCTAGGGATGTCTATGGCACATTCTCGCGCAAGGAGCCGCAGCCGGGCGCCTAGCATGAGAAGCGTGCGGGCTCCACCACCTGGCCCAATTGTTGTAGATGCCCCTCCAAGGAGCCCACGAACGCCGATTGTGGTCGATATGCCAGTCCGGTCTGTCAGTCGAGCAAGAAGCATAGGGCGAAATGGGCCATTCATGGACACTCCAGGGTTGAGCGGAGGGAGAGGCATGTTCAAGAGGCTGATTGTTGCATGCGACGGGACATGGCTAAACTCGGATGATGGAGAAAAGAATGGAGATCTTGCAATTCCAAGCAACGTCACGCGCATCTCAAGAGCTATCAAGTCAGTCAGCCAGGACGGCATACCGCAGATTGTCAACTACACATCGGGCGTTGGTACAGAAGGAGGGCCTTTGTACAAACTCATCTCGGGAACCACAGGGAAAGGTCTTCCAGAAAACGTGCGAGAGGCGTACGCTTTCCTTGCTAACAACTACCATCCTGGCGACGAGATCTTCCTTATTGGCTTCTCAAGAGGCGCGTTCACCGCCCGTAGCATAGCTGGTCTGATAGGTGAGATCGGTTTGCTGACGAAGAAGGGACTCAACGATCTTCCCGAGGTGTATGAAGATGTCCAGCACCGGAGAGATCCAAACTACGTGCCCAAACATCCCGATATACCTTTCCCCCGTAAGCCGAGTGCCAACGATCCCATATACACCGAGGAGTTGGAACGCCTTGGACTGACAAGACTCGATATCCCCATCAAAGCGATCGCTGTCTGGGATACAGTGGGCAGCCTTGGTATTCCGCGGATTGGCCTTCTTCAACGAGCGGGTTTGCAAGGCAAGCAGTCCCGTGCAACGGCTTTCTACGATACAAAGCTGAGCAACTGCGTGGAGAACGCGTTCCAAGCCTTGGCCCTCGACGAAAATCGATCGTCCTTCTCGCCAGCCGTGTGGGAGAAGCCGGAAGGTAACAGGACGACGTTGCGTCAGGTGTGGTTTCCAGGCGTGCATGCAAATATCGGTGGTGGGTATGACGATATGCAGCTTGCGAACATCACGCTTGCGTGGATGATGAGCCAGCTGGAGCCATTCTTGGAGATGCGGGAAGAGTACTTGTTCGAGCAGGATGCGCTGAACGAGGATTTCTACAAGGAGGTCGGGCAGGGGATACGGCCGTGGAGCTTTGGCAAGATTTACAACGAGCTGAAGGGAGTTATGGCTGCGGGTGGGAGAACAGTGCGTTGCTAAGTGCCTACCACGTTTGGAGCTGAACAGAAGTACTGACGCCTCACAGATTCGCACTCCCGGCCAATATCACGCAGTGGACCCATACACGGGTCGAGCAACAGACCGTCCCCTTCGACAAACAAACGAGTACATTCACCCTTCGGTCCGTACCCGCTACCGTCTCCAAGGCCCAGGGCAAATGGACCGCAGCGACTACGAGGCGCGCGCTCTGACAGACAGCTACAAGCTCAGCGTCGACTACGGGCCAAACAAGGAGCGCGCCTTGGACCCGGAAATCTACTGGCGCATCAAATGGCGCGACACAGACGCGGTCAAGATCCTGCCCGAAGCGCCCCTCTGGCGTCTCGAGCGCGAGCTCGCTCGCAAAGACCCAGACACGTACGACTACCTCAAGCGCCCTCCCCCGACCAAGACCCGCGACAGCAAGCGCCGCAGCCAGAGACCTATGAGCGCGGACATGAGCTCCAGAGCGCCCACAACGCCTGGCGGTGCGAGTGTGGCGAGCAGGAGGAGGAGGGATACGATAACGCCGCGCAGCACGTTCCCGCTGGACGAAAAGGTGGATGTAAGGAGTTCGAGGCGGGACACGATGACGCCGCGCAGCACGTTTCCGCTGGATGAGAAGGCGGACGCAAGGACTTCGAGGAGGAGGATGAGCGTGGTGGAGCGGAATGGGCGCGCGAGGAGTAGACCCAGGACGAGCGTGTATGATGGAGGCGAGACAGAGATCAGGGAAGCCATGCCGCATCGGAACGAGAAGGATAAGGCATGGTTTGACGGGATTGGGAGAAGGTGATGCTTGGAAATGAAGTTGGCAAGACTGGTTTGAATGGACGATGCGGATACCCTTTCTGAAGTGAGATATTTAGCGTTTGCGTAGAGGCATAGCGTGCGATTGATGAAGCATTTAGTTCTGGCAGATAATGGACATGTACATCAAAATTCTTTCCGCTCGACTACACGAGGTCCATGCTTGGTGCATATAGATAGCTTGTCAACGAGCCAAGCCATGTTCCTGCACATGTCAGACGGCTGTCCGTGACGGCCCCACACATAGGGCTAGAAACTGACGTCGCCATGCACGGAAAGTTCCCCACGTCCCACGCGACTTCTTGGACTCGAACACCACCATGGCCGAAGAAATGCACATCAACGCCCAACGCGCAAAGCAGCTCACCGAGAACATTGCGAGCATCACATCGCGCATCAATGCCGCCAGCAAGAGCGGCCAGAAGGTATAATGGCCACCACCATCCCCACCGCCTTCCAAGACTCAGAGACTCACACAAACCCCCCAGGTCCGCCTCATCGCCGTCTCCAAACTGAAACCCGCAAACGACATCCTCGCCCTCCACCAGCCGCCCAACCCCGTGCAAACGCACTTCGGCGAGAACTATGTCCAGGAGCTCCTCGAGAAATCCAAGCTGCTCCCACGCTCCATCCGATGGCACATGATCGGCGGCCTGCAATCGAACAAGTGCCGGCAGCTGGCCGAGCAGATCCCCAACCTGTGGTGCGTCAGCAGCGTCGACAGCGCGAAGAAGGCGAACGAGCTGGAGAAGGGGCGGCGCGCGCTGCTGGACACGGACACGGATGCGCAGAAGCTGCGCGTCATGGTGCAGGTAAACACCAGCGGCGAGGAGGCAAAGTCCGGCGTTGACCCCGCTGACGCGACCGCGCTGTGCAAACACATCGTAGAGGCGTGTCCGCACCTCGAGCTCTTCGGGCTGATGACCATTGGCGCCATTGCGAGGAGTAGGGCGACGACGCCAGAAAATGAGAATGAGGATTTTGTGGCTCTGAGGGAGACGAGGGATGGAGTCGCGAGGGACTTGGGGTGGGAGGAGGATAGGCTGGAGCTGAGTATGGGGATGAGTGCGGATTTTGAGGGGGCGATCAAGATGGGTAGTGGAGAGGTGAGGGTCGGGAGTGATATCTTTGGGGAGAGGCCGCAGAAGAAGGATGCGGTTGTTAAGGAGGATGCGGCGCAGGATAAGAGTTAGTTAAAGGGAGTGGAAGAAAGAATAAAATGTCAAGAGTGCATGGCCGCCTCGATCATTGCTACTGTTGTTGGAGCTTGTGTGCAAGTCGTATTCCGGCTGAAGACTGACTGTATGCAGATACATTTGACCGTATGGTGGCCTCTTTAGCAAAGGAGCACCGAGCGAGGGAGTACATATTGCAAGCTGCAAGACATGCTTGCAACCGCATCGGCCCAAGCTCACAGAGAAAAACAATATCATCCGACTCGATCAAATTATGGTCACGTCCGACTCCTCCGCCATGCCCTCAAACAGCCTGGCGGCATCCTGCCCGTTCAAATCCGATACATCTGTCCACATCAGCCCAAGACGTTCATAAACTGGTTCGGCTAGAGGTGCCGCTATAACCAGCCAATACTGACAGCGGGCGTCGCCATCCTCACAAAGCTGCAAAGCTTTCACAGCGATGTTCACCGAGGCTTCGTATTTAGTAAGGACCATGCTCCGATCCCACGACATCTTCCAACAACTATCCGTAAGGCAGAGGGGCCCTTGGTTACCTGTCTCAAAGCTGACGTTGTACGATATCGCATTCCACCGGCTCCTATAGGGGCGGGCTGTTCCAGACAGAAGCTTGCCTCTAATAAAAAGTTGCCCCGATCTCAACTGCCCCGTAACGTCGTCGCCTATTGGCACCGTCTCGGCGCTCAACAACGTACAGAGGCTGCGACAAAGCTCAGGGCTGTCATGATTCCACATTATTTCATGGCGTGAGGAGGCCCATGACCAGGTGGGGGCGCGCCACTCATACTGGAGTCTAGTCTCCTTGGACTGCCATTTGTTGATCCATGTAAGACTGTGAATCAGGGTGGCACTCCAGTGCCCTGCCAGGTAGGATCCCATGATCGGCGGCATAATTTTGGCAAGCCCTTGTAAAGCGGGGAAGATGTCGCTGGGCTTGGTGAGTGATAACCGCTTGTATTTCTGGACAAGCTGCTCCCACGAGCGTTGCAACTCTTGAATGTTGGAAGAGGCCCTCAGATTATTGTATGCGTGACTCTGCCGTCCGCCGTTGAAGCGTCCATCTTCGCCAACTCCAGAGCACTCGCAAGCAATGCCTTGATGACACTCCCACCAGATTTCCTCTCTTTCAAACAAGATGACGCGAGGCGAGAGCAGTCTCTCTTGGAAGGCCCATCCTCGGTCTTCCAATGGCCGTTTGCTTGGATACATACCATGATCGAGTGGCTCACGATAGTGTATGTTGACTACGTCACCATCGTCACTGGCGATCGTCATATCTCGAGTCAAATGTCGAGGGTTTGAGCGGCGAAAAAGCGGTTCGGCTGGACTTGAATTTAGGACTGCAGCGACGGTTACGAACGCTCCTTGGTAGATGCGTGCCATTTTGCTCCCCTCGCGATGCCAGTCGTTGCTCGAGTCTTGCACGATGCATAAGCTATCAATCCAAAAATATCGAATTCCTAGACGGCGAATAAAAGAAATCGCATCTTTAAAGGTCTCTGGAAGGTCATGCCATGGTATGCCTAGTTTAAATCGATCAAGCGATGAGCGTGTGGTTTGAATTGAGGAATGTTTACCCCAGCGGTAACTCAGGCAGGCGTAGGGCGCAATTTCACCATGTGAATCCACAAGTCGGACATGGCTCGAGTCTTCGATTAGAATGACTCGAGTAGGAAGGGGTGTCTGCAATTCGCTTTGGCATTTGGCATGACTGCTGATGCACTTGTCAAGCCACAACTTTGCCCTAGAAACGGCCCCGTCAGATCCTGTGTCGCCAGAAATCCCAGTGACATCTTTCAGGTAAGCATGCAACGATGATGGGACGACAGGTGCTGATGGCTTGTTAGTTTTGCGTCTCTTAGCTGCACCGGTTATGGCAAGACTTACGTGTCATGAGTATGCTCTTTACCTTTGGAGCGTAGCCAGGTACCGTCAGGAGCTCGAAGACGTCTTCCTGAGCATCAGGCGGGGCGCTTGGGTCGTAATAGATGTCGTAGATGTCTCGTTCAAAGACATAAATCATGCAGAGAGTGACACCAGGCCGTGCGGGTGGCCCATTGACCTTATACCAACCCTCTTCCGGGAAAGGTACCTCATCATGGATGAAAATGAAATTTGCTATCAGTCGACAGCCCTGACACCCAAGCTCCGCTGAGCGCAAAGCCTCTTTCGGGGAGAAAGTTTGAATTAGATGTAGGCAGTTTCCACGGAAAGTTATGTCTTCTGTGAAGTCGTGGATGGTCCAGGCAGGCCTGTGCAGATTCAAGCATATGGAGCACTGTGATACTGGGGTAACCGTAGTCTCGGTCCTTCCAACGACAGTCACCTCAGACATAGTCGCGAGGAAGGAGGGCGAGGGAATTTTGGGGGTTCTGCAACGCAAACAGGTTGAACATGACACTGTAGCCAAGCTTTGAGGCGTTTGCACCAGGGCGCGTAGATGCATGTGCATGGCGTTCGCTACGAATCAGAGCTACGAAAAGCCAAGGTCAACGAAGCGACTGATCATGTAATGTGCTTCTTGTGGAAAAGTGGTAAACGAGTTGGGCTGAGCGAGAGAACGAGTAGATGTGCGCATGTACTTGCCTGCGATCCACAGGCTGCAAGAGCGACCACCACGATGCTGGTAGCCTCGTTGTATTATTACGTCTTCAATATAATCCACCTTTCCAGCCCAGACTATGTATACAATTCGTTCTAGACACAGCCTCCATTACTGCGCTGCAGGACCCAAGAAGCCGTCAAGCGTTTCATAATTTAGCGGCCTGAATAGCTCGTTGCTCAGATCCGCACCAGAGCTGCCCAAAAGGCCCTCGAAATTCTCGAAAGCAGCGTCAAAATTTAGCCAATCCGGTGACTGGTCAGCAAAGCCAAACGCTGCAGGTATCGGTGCTCGATCCGCGCGTTCGCTACTAGTAGGATGTTGTCCCGGTGTAAGCGCCGG
>JUDZ01009453.1:0-23023 GCA_000812845.1 Stagonosporopsis tanaceti | reverse complement strand
CCACTGACAACAATGACAACAATATCGAGAACCCCCACACTCCGCAACCCATGGAACACAACTAATTAACTTTTGCTCAGAATGCTATATTCCTTAAAAATGATTGGATCCCTTACAATCATCGGGTGTACTCAGGGTAGCACCTCTCGTATCTGTATTTTGATGAAAAGTTAGCAGGCATAAAATCTAGATATCGAGTGACCTTCGGGTCAAGTGTACGCTTACCCTAGTACGCTCTCTGCAATCCAGGCAAGCACAACGTGCACTTGAACGAGCATCCAGATGGGCATCCAGTTGAGGAGTGCCGGGCACAGGAGGGAAGATGAGTTGTGAACAAGCAGAATCAGCTGGAAAGGCGAGGGCTCCAGGCCTGCTTTCTGGCAATCGGCAAGATACCCTACGTGATTGCGCAAGAAGTTCACGTCAAGGATATGCTCCCTGTCCTTGCAGGGGTCTGCCCAGGCAGAGAAGACGAGATCTTCTGTGGCGGATCGATGGCACCAAAATCGATGGCTGCAAGTCCAGGATGACATTTGGTCAGTCACACTAGCACTCACAAGAGATAGATGGGGGATTGTATCATGGTACAACTTACCGTGTCCCGGCGGGTATAAAGAGGACATCAGATTCCTTAGTGAGTACGTACTCTGCTCCGTCCTTTATCACACCTAAAGTACCCTGCTCCACCTGGAAATACTCATCTTGCTGAAGATGTAGATGTCTGCCATATCAGTCAGTCGGATTCGTTCTGTGACCATGGTAATGATCTCTGTCTACTCACAGTGGAGGGCCAGATAGCCCAGCCTTAACAGATGGGTCTGCTAGATAATGCGTCTCTCTGATGGACCAGAGACCGTCAGGCCCGGGAACCGTCTCGTACAGGGCTGCATTGCCAGAAGAAACAAAGGACACCTCTTCTATGTTTACTGTGCGAATCCGAGGCCGCGGCGAGAGCCATTGCTGCCACGCCCACACCATCTTCGAAATGATTGAGAAGAGCTGACGATGTCACACGTGTCAGATCTTCAAGCTTTATGACCAGTGCCATCTCTGCTACATGGGTACTTATGTAAATTTCTGCTGGACTTTCTCGGCCAACACTTGTGGCTGCTTGGCCCAGGACACATAGTCCGAGCATCGCCTGATTCGAATACGAGTATGCAGTCGGGGTACTGATTCTCATACACGGACTATTTCTTTCCGTAGCTTTGTTCCAAATCACGTCAGTACAAGTCAGTACGCATTGTCTTGATGCAGGATCAAGCATAAATTTCTCTCAATTGGTAAGAGCATGAGTTGATAGGCCACAGAGCCTGGACATGCACGGGCTGTATAATGACGCAAAGCTACTACTAGTACGGACGTCATGCCCCGATAATGAGATCCTTATCATACTGTCGACTGTGGGAGAGCCATTTCGATTCGTAGTCAGCGCATAGCTTGGTGCCCTCTGTAGTCTCCACGGCGGACATGGACTGGGGCCACTGACCCATTTTAATGCAGGTGAGATCGAAAAACCACCGCGGGGCAAGTAAGTCTTAGCGGCAATACATATCCGACAGCCCCACCTCTAGCAAGTGATCCTTCGTATCCACCGACGTTCTAACTTCTTTGGGAAGGTGGTGGCGCCCAAGCCCCTCTTCTCTTCATGACATTCGAATATAGCTATGATTGATAAAGATGAACATCATTCCAGAAAATATTCTTTACTCCTTCAGTCCCAGCCCCCAGACCATCACACATCGAAACACTGTCACCCCAATTCTCTGCACTCGCAACTGCTGGCAGTTCTACATTTTTGAGGCCCAAAAAGGCCTACTTCGCTGACGCCATGGACGCCGTGAAGGGCTACACAAAGCCAAGTCATGGTGTCTTTCGATTCATTCCAGATGCATGGGTTCCGTACGCTGAGCTCATGCGTCTCGACCGCCAGTCTGGGTTCTGGGCCTTCTACTGGCACTATTTGATAGGGATTGGTTTTGCGATCAATATACGCCCGTTCTCCAGCGAGATGAGTTTGAAATCTCTCGCCATGCTCGCGGCATACCTAGGTGTCTGGACCATCGTCTTCCGTGGTATTACCTGCACGTGGAACGACAATCTTGATCAAGACTTTGATCGCCAGGTCGCTCGCTGCCGAGTGAGACCAATCCCTCGTGGCGCCGTCACCACATCACAAGCACATTTCTTCACCGCCGCACTGATCGCTGTTGGAGCCTGCATTCTCTACCCCCACGGCCACTTGACATTGGCTCACGCCGCCGTATCCAGCGCACTGTTGTTCATCTATCCATTTCTCAAGCGCTGTACAGACTTCCCTCAAGTCGAGCTCGGATTTGGACTGTCCTATGCAGTATTTCTGGTCACTGCAATTGTTGAGAAAGACCCGTTGACGCCTCTGTTAGACCCAACTTTGAATTTCTCAGAGCGCGTGTCCAAGGTCATTGGATCACCCGAGGCCCAGTCGGCTGCATGTCTATATGTCGCTGGCATTCTCTGGTCGGTCATTTTTGACACACTCTACGCTCATCAGGATTACGTCGATGATCTGAAAGCTGGCGTCAAGGGACTCGCTGTCAGACTCGGGAGAAAGGGAACCAAACCGGCTCTCTACGTGATGGCATTAGTGCAGGTATACTGTTTGGGGTTGGCCGGTCACTTGGCAGGATTTGGTGAAGCATATTATGCTATATCATGTGGTGGAGCTGCCCTCCTATTGGCATGGATGATTTGGGCCACCAACCTGGAGGACGGCGACAGCTGCGCCTGGGCATTCGGTCGAGGAAGCGCTTACGTCGGCGCCTCAATCTCAGCTGGTCTCATGGCTGAGTTCTGGTCTAAAAAGCACGGGTTCTGAGGGAGCAGGTCAACTACCTTGTCGCATACGGATTGATAGCAAAAGATTGGGCAGCTACTGAATCACTCTTAGTATTGGCTCCTGGTGTTCAAACTTTGTGGCTTGCCGGATCCCAAATGAAGGTTGCCGTGCTTTCGGCGGGAGGAGAGTTGTTAGGATTTTCTATCCTTGGCAACTTGATCAAGTAGAAAAAAGCTTTTGGTGCCGAAAGTTCCCAACCGTAGAGAAACTATTCTTACAATATTAAGGTTCATATCATTTTGACCTTGTTGTTAAGAAAAGGCTTCATCCGCAAGTTGATCTCTTAAAGTGATGACGAAGTAATTTTGTAGATCTGGGCATAACGGAAGGCGGCAGAACGTTTTGATTTTTGCGCCCTTTATACCACTCTCTGCCTCTACAAGAGTAGACTGCAATATTGAGAACAGTTTCCTACTTCAAGACTTGGCTGCAAATGAGTCAAGGTACGATGCCTCACATTCAGAGACTAAGGCTCTCACAAGCAGATACCATTGTACTATGAATTAGAAGGGGTATAAATGTCTGCTTTCAAAGAGTCGAGAATCTCACCTGCCTGAGGGCTGAACATTGTTCAGTAGCTTGAGCTGGATGCTCCACGGGCCGGGGCTTTCACAGGAGGAAAAATGTTATGGTGTTAACGCAACAAGGAACGGCTTGTTAAAACCAAGGCTAGAAATGTAAAGGGGTGTAAGCCACAGGCGGGATTGTACGTTATGATTAGATCACATAGTATAGCTCAAATCGCCTTCTAGACCAACACGTCATTGCCCTTAGTGCTAGTGTCACTCTGCTAGATGCCAAGTATGCTTACGAGATGGGGCCTATGAAATCTCAAGTCATGTAATAGTGTGTTTCCGTATAGAATCAGTCACCTGCGTTGAAACGAACGTGAATATATTGGATGTAAGAACACCATACTGTATTGCATCCATGGTCAGACTACGTAACGTGATTTATAAGTAAGCGATGCATGCGCAGCAAAGGCGAAGGGTTACTTCATCTCCCTTGTTCTTCCAACCGTTCAGAAGTAGAACTCGGGGAGCTTCGGGCTGAGATACATGGTCATGTACATCCCTGTATTTGGTGTGTGTGTGATGGAGAGATAAGTGTGGGTTCCAACACTCTTCTGTGTCATGCTTTTCGGACTATAGAACAATGTGTTAGCTTGAGAGTCCAGTCCACAAAGGAGACAAAAGAAAAGGGTGAAACGTACAATGCTGCGTTTAGGTCGGACTTATACCTCGCAGCGAGATCTGGATGGTTGCGACTTGCGAACCAAGAAGCCAGCAGCTCACTGATCTCATTATCTGACCTGCCAAGCTGCCACATGGGGATGTGGAACTTGACATCGATGTCAGGCTCAGAGCTCTGGGTGGAGCGCATCTCATACACAAAAATACATTTGTGCTCGCCGATGCAGACTTTGTCAGCAGCTGCCGGGTCCGAGCTGTCTAGGCCGAACAGGTGGCACCAAAATTCGGTGATATCCTTGACAGAGGCGGCGATGTTGGCACCCTTGAGAGAGCCGCCCAGTTGATACATGTCCATAGCCTTATCGAGCGTATCGGCTGAGGAGCGGAAGTAGACCTTGAGGCGCGACCCGACAGTTTCTACTGTGCAGTCATTGGACAGCAGTCCAATCTGTGGGGCATCCTCCTGCCTCGGGAATGTCGATAGGTACGAGTCGATGGCGGCCAACGACACATCGTACGATGATCCGTCAGATCTGTTGCACGCCCGGACCGCATCTGAGATGATGGTGTTGGCTGAAATCCCGCTCTGAATCGCGAGCCAGTGTGGCAGGAAGTAAGACTTAGCCACAGGGACGCCGGAGTGCTCCAGATCAAAGGCAACCCAGACGCGGCTGCGTGGAAAGTGCGATGGGTGCTTCACCATAGCATCAGCAACACAATCATCAGGTACATTGGTTGCATCGAGGAACAGGTTGAATTGGGTCAGATCCAGACCCTGCAAATCTTTCGACAATGTGGTCAAAAATTCTTTGGCTCCTAGCTGATTGATGGGATCAGCGGATGTGCCAGCCTGTCGTGTGACCGCTTCAATGGTGAAACGTATTGTCTGTTTTACATTCTTCTCTTTCCAATTGAGACTATACTCCAGTGGCGACAGGTCATGAGTGATCCATGACCCGTAGAAGGGTTTGCCGTCGACTGGACGTGGCCCCAGGGCCGAGGGAATCCACTGGTAAAACCAGCGGAGGTAGTGGAGTTGCACCTTCTCGCTGTACTGATTCGCTTGGAGAAGCGAGGCCAGGGTTTCGGACAGAACACTCCACCAGAAAGTCTGGTCTTCATCGTCCGAGCGGATCTCTTGATTGACCTGATCAAGGTAGGGCAGAGACTTTGCGCCATTGCTAACCCCATTAGAAGTAGCAGAAGAGGTCATGATGGCAAGAAGAAGCTTGTATCAATGAAATTCGAGGAAAACAAAGATGTGTGCAATCAGTCATCGGACTGGGACGAACCTGATATATATGGCAAGCACCTCGGTACCACACCAAAATGGTCCCTATCAGCCTCTGACAGCCGGTCGTAAAGGAGTTAATTGCCAGTCTTGGGCTGTGGTCCCCATTTTACAAGGGCGGGTATTCACCACCAATTAGTCAAGGTCTCGAATTTTCCATCGGACAGCCGGCATACAACGATGCATCCTGGCAAGACCTATCGCTTCAAGTCTCGGCTCGTATACCAAATGGAAGGTTAAGTGGGTAGTGTGATAGCTTTGAAATCTCTTTTAGAATGGCTTGATGCCTGTCTCCACTAATGCTGCGAAAATATACCAATGTTTCGGCTGCGGTTGTATGACTTTGACCTACTGAGTAGCGCATATCCTTGTAGGAATTCTTCTCCACAAACCTTGCTTTAGTACCGTACTTTGCTCATAATTGCATATCGTGCTTGGCTCATATCAGCTATACCGGGATAGGTTAGCCGCATTTAGGTGGCGAAATATACAATAGTTCTAACCCTATCAGCTAATCAAACCCCACAGATAGCAAGCATGGGTCTTCTGTTCGACAATGCACAGCCCGCGCAAGACATGCATGAGGATCATGCAAGTCAGAAGCTAATAAAAATCTAGGAAACAATTCCTCTTCGTAACCTGCGAATCCGACTCTAGAACTACGTAGGACTACTGCAAATGGCTCTAGTTGTCTCTGCAAGTAAGACGAAGATGAGATGTAGGGTAACAGTCAATTTCTGTAAGCGTCGATTTTGTTACGTCTTGTGATACCATCTCCTCACTAGGACGACGGAAGGACTTTTATGTACTGGCAGAATAGATGGTCATGCATTGAGCCCGGCCATTCATTGTGAGGTTTATACGCTGCCGCGGCGATGCCTTCATTCGGAATTCTGCTGAAGCTACTCGAAGATATGTCGCAGATGACTAGCTGGCCATAAGCACCTTCCCCGGCTTCTTCTCAGGTCATCCTTTTATTGCTGTCGCAATTACCTGCCTAGTTACTCCCTCCACTTAATCTCTCTGATTAAACAGCAACAAGCAATTGCCCTCTCCCAGTGTTCAACGCACTTACTGATAGCAACAAGCAACTCTAGCCAGTAAGGCCTGAGTTCCATCTCGTAAAGCGTCGTTGACCCTGGCCCAGCAACCCAGAAACTATGGTGGCCCCTGATGTGGACATAATCCATCCAGTGCAAACTCTTCCTCGTGTCGTCCGCCATATCACTGGACACAATCCAGAGGGAAAATCGGTATTTTTGTCTTCGAAGAGTGACAGTCAACATCACGAGCCAGTCTGCAAATCAGCCATAGGCAAGGCTATCGACCAGACGAAACAGTACCCTGTCGAGCTGAATGGCGAGGTGAAAGCCAATCATATGTACGATGATAAGGTTCGTATACATCTCTTCCAATGAACAGTGCATGAACTTGAACTCACATATGCATAAACTTTCTCAAGCGAATATGGGCTAACTGAAAGCACAGCCCGTTGCTGTCATTCAGCCTGAATCTGTATCCCGTATGATCGATTTTGCTCCGGGTGAAACATCACCAATGCACTGCGTCAATGGTCTTGAGTACGCGATTGTGATCGAGGGTATTGTTAAGATGATTCTGGACTCAGGCGAGGAGCGTATCATGCAGCGTGGTGATATTGCTGTTCAACAGTCGACTACTCACAGATGGGTCAACGTAACTGGAGATGGACTTTTATCTGCGCGGGTTCTATTGGTGCAGCTAAGCCTAAGTGTTCCAGAGAGAAACGACGAGAAGAAGTCTGATGAGCTGTGTATGGGTGGAGACAATTATGTTAGTGGCAGAGGTGTAAACCGCTATGGGGATGACTTCTTTGAAAGCGAATTCTAGCTGCATTATTGATACTGTTTTTGTGGCTCCGATATGGCTATTTGGCTTTTAATCATACTATTCTCTTTAGACCATAATGCAAAGTATCTAGTTCTCCGTTCTTGTCACTCACTCAGTCTTACCCATCACATTCATCAGACTGACGTAATATGCGACACCTAGAGCTTACTGTCAATCCGATGCACCCGTTCGGTCCAACGTAATATCTTGCTCGGGCCCCTGAACTATGCTACCGCAAACCACCGTAGTGTTGTGCACATGAACATCCGGTCCTGCCTCAAAACCTGCCTAGTCTACAACCCTGTTTATCAACTGTAATATTGCTGCTATTGCACTGACATAAGTGGAAAAGGTCTATAACTCTCCCAGAGTGCAAGCAATTGTTTCTAGGCGCAGTATCGTAATCTATTGGTTAGAAAATCTTTGAGATTATCTAAGGTTTGTCCAAACATCGCCTTCGGCTTACTATTAGTGCATGTACTAGTTTCTTCCTTCATGACAGCATATTTCCATTGCCTAGTAAAATACTGAACACAGAACGCAGAAGCTCTACAGCCTCAAAGTCGGTCAATAACGTGTAGTCCTACCGAGTATGTGTTCTGACTAAAGATTCTAGTAACGAACAAGGTTGATCTCGACATTTTTAATTAGACTGCTGTGAGAACAAGTGACCCAGATAGAAGGGGTCAAAAGATGAGAAATAAGATAATAAAAAAAAAGACCCACCCATGTTACATGAGTTTCACGCACAGTAAAAGGATATATAATCTCTGCTGCGGGCTACATTGCTTTTTCAGAAGTTTCAAGCATCGAAAAGGAACACCTGGGCTTAGATATAGACGCACTCAACATTCTGTAAAGATTCCGAGCGCAAATCAATTGATCTTCATGTCTAGATGTCTGATGTCTGATGTCTGTCCTTACAGTTAAACACAATGCCACCGGCTGCATGTCCGAAGTCATCTTCCTCACCAGTTCTGTCTCTGTCGAGTGGATACACCGCGATGAACTGATACATGTCTGCGTATTTTAGCGACTGTTGACCTGTTACAGACGAGAGAGACTTCGATTGAGTCCCTTGAACGGTCAGAGGCCTAGTCGCTGGATCTTTGCAGACCTCGCCAGCACGGATGCTCTGGATGAGCCTCTTGGGTCCTTTGAAAATCTACTGAAAGAGCGCAAGATCTGTGGCGAATCAGCAAAGATCTTGATACGGGATGCGTTGGCCTACAAAACCTGAGGGCTCCAGCTTTGTAGGATACGAAGCATTTCGGGCTGACCACAAAGTCAGTCCTGTAGCGTGTTCCTGCTATTTCTGAGTGGCGACTTCTTCTCTTGTGTCTGACTTCAAAAGTCTCGAACATCACGACATGCCACGTAAACAGGCCTACAAGTCACATGCGACCCACTAAAGCACTACGTAGAACTACGCATATTGCACGTGATATAGCGACGAACTGAACGGCTCATATTACTTCCATGCTCCTTCACGCAATCTGGATATCTGGTTAAGGCGTTTGTATCCAAGACGCGAGACAAGCTAAGGAAGTGATGACCCACCTGTCATGCAAGTCAGACCGAATATCAGCATCGGTGCAAGTGGGTCGCAGTCAAAATCGCGGGCGGACGCGCTGTGGCAAGCCCGCAAAGGCTTGGAAGGACTTGAATCTGCGGGAAATATCTTGGCGGTGACGTTGGAAGGATTCCAGCTGTAGCTGGAACGGATGTCGGCACGTAAGGTGCGTTGTCAGTGGTCTGTGCGCATGTAAGCGTGGTCGTCCAGGACTCCTGGCAAAAACTTTTAGATCTGACCTTACTGCAATTCAGAGTTACAGCTATTTGACGTTTTGTGATGTTGGCGTTCGTATGCTTCACACCTATTCACGTTTGAAATGTTATCATGACTTGGTCAATTTGTGATGTCTAAGCACGTCGCTGCTATTCTACGAGCTGCGAAAGTTGTCAATGGGTGCATCCTTTTCAACCTTTGTCCAAATTGCGTCAATCCTCTTCAGCGTACGCTCGCTCAGACCACCTCCCTTTTGCAAACTCGCCGCCGTCTGCTCAATCTGCTTGATGCTGCTTGCACCGAAGATGACTGCATCGCCCTGCCCAGCCTTGAGGGCTGAATGATACGCGACCCATCGGTACGCGAGCTCTGCATTGGTGACATGTTCTTCTTCTGCGATATCGTTCCACTCCGCTAACACCTCACGCAGTGGAGCCTTGTTGTAGAGTCTGTTGTATAGGCCTCCAGCAGCCTGGTCGTTGAAACGACCCGCCCCTTCGTCTAAACTCTGCATCGTCTTGGTCAGGAAGCCCCCCGCCAACGGGGAGTAGGCACGAAACGTGATTCCCAGTCTCCTCAGCGTAGGAAATAATTGAAGTTCCAAATGCCGCGCAATGGGACTATAGTTGCCCTGGTAGACGCTAGGAAGCACAAAGCCCTTGCCCTTTGCAACATCGTATGCGTTCTGCACCTCCTCAGCCGAGAAATTGCTTAACCCAAACCGTTTGAAGATGCCCTTTTTGTAGACTTCGTTGATGCCCTCTAGTGTCTCTTCAATAGCAATATCCTTGTCCGGAGAGTGGAGGTATAGTATGTCGAACTGCTTTATATTGACCTTGTTAAGAGAGTCTTGCGCGTCGACGATGATGGCCTCTTTTTTGGCAGTGCCAGGTACAAGGCCGCCGATGATTTTGGTGTCGATGGTGAAGTCTTCGCGGTCAGATGCCTTACCAATGATTTCCTCAGAACCCGCGTAGATACGTGCGGTGTCTATGTTTTCAATGCCAGCTTTTCGGAGGGTAGCAAGGAGGTCATTCATTTGGTCCTCTTGAGCAAAGGCGCTCATGCTGCTGATGGATGCACCGCCGAAGCTTCACACATCATGAGTACAATGGCTCATAGAATTGGTAGTGAGCTTACATTGCTTTGACAGACATGACTGCTGATCAGATGTGTGTGTTCGAATATAGTTCTGGACGTGGACTGTAGAGAGAAAATGAATAAGTTGTGTGGAAGGACGGAACGCTGTATGCCTGATGTCAAACTCCCATTGTCAAAGTATTGCCGCTATTTCCCACGACCAGGATATTTTCACAGTAGAAGGATCCAGCTCTTCACAAGCGATTCGCGAGTACAGTCAATAAGCGGCTTAGTGATATCCAAAAATTCTAACCCACCCGCAGAACAACTAACAAGCCAGTAAGGTCAGTTCAATCCCCGGGCGTAGACCTCCTACAGTGTCTTGAACATCTTTCAAGGTAGCCTCTCAATGGCCAGGGGCCACGGAAGGTTCAAATTATCCCTCGTAATTTTAGAACAAGCTCACACAATCTGAACCCCCCGTAGTGATCTACGCTAAGAACCATGGTCAGCAAGTATGTCAATCTGCGCCTCGGCTTTGTCTACCGAGAAATTCATCCTATCAAAGTAACTGCTTGCCTAAACAGGGTAGCTCAATATGTCATTCTGAGGTCGTCAGTCCCACTAACTTGATTTATGGCGCTAAGAGGCGCCAGGATTCAAACAGTGGGGCGAACATCCTACAGGCAGACTCTAGTCTCTTCGCTTTTTCGCTTCGGAGGTTGAACCTTTCGATCCGCGTCGGTCGGAGCTATCCCGAGCTGGGGTGGCGTCGGAACTTATTAGCGTCCAATTAAAGATGAGGTCACGGCAATTTTGCATATCGTATAGCGCTCACGCATGCGGGTGGCACCGGCATTAACGATGTGGACTGCATGCATGTAAGCAAGATAGTGAGATTATAGTTGGTTTGTGCCGTATGCTGAGTGTAGCACATAGTCAAGGGGTGCTCTGTCTATCAGGTAAGACTGTAGCGATTTGATATATTACCGCTCAAGTAGATTCACACATTGGCAATTCCGAACCACTTGTCAGTACAATGTTATTGTAAGCCTTCATCTATAGCTCAATAGAGCTGTCGACATGTGCTATCAGTGTCTAGGTCCATAGTCCATAAGCAGGAAAGTTGATAGAGAGTGGTGTAGTGATAGCCAATCAATAATTGCAGATACTCTAAGACATATCATGCACACTAGCTAAGCCTCCTTTTCTTCCAGAATAGCAAGGGCAATATCGTACAACCGCCCAGACCTGATAGACTCGTAGATACGGGTGTTGTACAGTCCAATGCTCGGCGTGGCGCCATCGAGCGTGACTGGTTGGGTTGAAGCGAGATGGTCCTCGCCCAAGAAGGGGATGCCTAGCTGGTCGCGAACGAAGCGGTACATGCGCTGCGAAGCCTGGCCAAGGTAAGGTGTGGGGTCGGGAGGAGCGTTTTTGCGGCCCTCGATCTCAATGGCGCGCAAGTCTAGTGCCTGACACAGCGCCAGGAGGTGCGCCGAGGCAATCTGCGACAAAACGTCGACAGCCTCAAGTGTGTAGCGAGCTGACACAAGCGCCAGAGAGTTGAGTGACTGATTGCCCATCTCCGCAGTCTGCACGTGGGAGCCAACAGGGTTGGCCAGAAATCCTAGCTCAGATGTCAGGCCAGCAATGACGACGTCAAGGCCCTTGAACAGGAACGAGGTGTTCACATCGTCAGAGCACAGATTGGGTGGCAGGCCCCAGCTAGTGCTTGGGTTGATCAGCTCGGTGCACTGAGCGAAGAGCATGCGACCAATACCCTGCAGGCCCTGGCGCAGCTTCTCCACCGCCGAGGTGACGGCTCGGGCCTGAAAGTTGCCGCCGTGGAAGACACGGCCCGTTGCGGTGTCGATCAGTGGGTTATCCGTCACCGAGTTGAGCTCGATGGTGAGCTGCTGGTGGGCTAGGCAGAAGTCTTCCAGTACAGGTCCAATCCACTGGCTGGCGGTGCGTATGGAGTAGCGGTCTTGGCGCAGCACAGCCTTTGTGGCTTCGGCCCCGTTTCCGTTCTTGGTGTTTCCAGTACCGCGTGCATTTCCGTCGCCGTGTCCGTTCCCGTCCCCGATCCCGTTCTCGTGCTCATCCTGGCCATCATCATGCCTGTTCAGCAGCTTCGAACCCTGCAAGAACGCCATTATGTTGCGCGCGCTATCAACCTGGCCTGGATGTGGGCGGATACGTGCAATGAAAGGCTCGAAGCTCTCGTCACTGCCCCGCAGCGCCTCAACGCTCATGGCCGTCAGCACCTGCGACAGCGCCGCGAGGTTGAGCGACTCATGTGCCGCCAGCGCCGCCACCCCGGCTGACACGGCTGTGCCATTGACAATGGCTAGGCCTTCTTTGGCTTGCAGGCTGATGGGGGCGATGCCGGCTTCCTCGAGCGCAGCGTCAGCCTTCAGCACTCTCCTTCTCTGTCCGCCGTTCAGGTCACGTGGCCCTACGAACGCTGTAGCAGCCGGCTTGCCCTGCATCAGCGCCCCGATCCATGCAAGCGAACTCAGGTCTCCAGATGCTGAGATGCTCCCTCGCACAGGGATGCGCGGCACGACGTCCTTGTTCAGCAGCTGCATCAGCGAATCGGCGATATCAACTCGAATGCCTGATGCTCCGCCCGCTAGCGAGTTAAGGCGGATTAGCATGGAGGCCCGTGCCCACGATTCCGGCATGCACGTGGCGGCAAGTGCGTCGTTCAGGGGAAGCGGGTGTGTCGCCGAAGAGCCTTTTTGCCTCGTGGCATGAGCATTGGTGGCCATAACCTCCCTTTGTTCACCGTTGGTCTGGTTGTCGTCAATCTGGCCGTCGTTGATTTGCCTGCCGTGTATCTCTTTGCCATTGGTCAACTTGCGGTTGCTTTGGTCGCCATTGCGTTGTCTGCCATGCTCATTGCTGGCCGGAGCTAGCTCCTGCTGTCCGTCTGACACAATTCCACACGTCAGGTGACTGATGAGGCTCTGTTGCACTCTCTCCACATCGTTACATCTGGTGTCGGCGCTGCCGCCGAATCCTGTATTGACCCCGTAAATAATGTGACCTTTGGCTATCTTCTCGGGAATGATCTTGCTGCACGCTTCAATGGCCTTGGTCGACTCGCGAGTCAGCTCTACCTCCCTTAGCTGTCTCGAGACTGCCACCACTTCGGCGATGGTTAAGCTTCTGCCGTCGACGGCGACCGCCCCTTTAGAAGACGACCCAGGTCCATGCCATTGCGATAGCACCAGATTCGTGAAAGAGGGCACTGATGTTGCCATGTCGGTCTGCAATGCGGCTCGCAGTTGAAAATGGAAGTGAGAGGAAGTGACAACGAGGCGCCTTAACTTCTCATCCTATCAGTTTTGAAGACGGCAAGTGCTTCTTATAAGGAAGAGCGGTTCGTCAAAGATTGGTAACTGCGAACTAGGCATCTCGTAATGCCCTTTCCTTGACATCAGACCATATCGTAGCTTCCTAAAACATCAGGATGTGTCGTGGCTTTCCGACTGCACTAGTTGCATGTTTCCCTCAAGCACCAACACAGTACAAGGGTTAGAACGGCACATATCAAGCAATCCATCGTCAATCCGAGCCTTATGCAGACACAATGCATGATACGGCCACCCATCTCAATACGCAGATAAGATCGGAAAGACAACGCGCACCCAGTAACAGCTGGTAGTCAAACTTTGTGTATGCAAAGCCGTGTACCTGGTCACTGTGCTGAGGTACTGTCATAGTAGCCCGACCCTCATCGCTATCAATTCAGCCCCTAGACAGTCTTGTCAACCTGTTGAAGACCCAGTTTTTTCTTCTATTCCAGACCGCACTGACGTCGCTAGATGTATCGAAGCTGTAGAAATTGCGACAATCTAGCTATTCGATGGTGCCTTTGACAACAATGAGCTCGTAGTCCGATACGAGACTAAAAGGGTGCTTACGTGCACAAAAAACCTACCCAAGGCACCTTCGGAACTAGCAACTCTGAAGAAGATGCCCGAGTACTCTAACATCAATCTCAGCCTAGGCTGCGACATCTGACGTAAACGGAACTGAGCTCGAAGAAGTTCCATCCTCTCAGTATGAGTCGATGCTAAGTGAAATTCAACGGACTAATCTGCTCTCGTAGCCAGAGAGCAAGTCGGAGAGTATCGCGAACCAATCTTCGAGGACCCACCTGCCAGATTTGGACAGGCGCAGGCGAATAAATTCCTAAAGGATCATGCGAGCTAGACAGGGTAGTATACCGCTAATCTATCTCCATGGAATCAAAAACAAGTCTGAAGCCCTCAAGACCAAGCTTGCAGGACGTCGGAGGCGGAAAGTGGACCCGCTCTTGGCCAGAACTATTCCAGTCCGAACTGAGGTCCCGTATCATCCGTTGTAGGGTTCCACACCATCTTAGACCTGGGATCTTTGTGATTCAGCTACACGATTCATCCGCATTATTCACAATGCACATCCCAGGAGCCGGATCCTTCAGCTACGCCAGATGACATGCGGACCTGGAGATTCTCAGCGTTGCTGTGGTAGATTCCAGCTTCTCTCACTCCAAAATCCAACCTCTTTTCCACTCAGCTCCAACGTAGCTCAGCCCTTTTCATTTCGACTTTAGGATGGTGCGAGAGGGACAGAAGAATATGACGCGTACTAGTTGTGTCACATGCAAAGGTAAATCGAGGGTTAGACCTTGTCAAGAAGCAGAAACATCGCTGACCAAACCAGGACGTGCCATCGACTGTGATCGCTCCAAACCAAACTGTACACAATGCTCTCGATCCAATCTGAAGTGTCAGTGGTACCAACTCAGGCTGTCCTGGCCGCGCGCCAACGATCGCCGGCGCGCCATCGTGTCCAGGTCGTGTCCGCCGTGTTCAAGACTCCCCGTGCTAGGCCACATATCCGATGCGAGATTTGTACACACGTCACACTGGGATATTGAGTTATACCACAGCTTGTCCAGCGCTGTTCCAATAACAACTCTTTCTCTGAGAGACGAACCAATGTTCTGGAAGCTAGGCACTCTTGACCAGGATCTGCTCAAGTACTGTATGTTGTGGATCTTTGCCAAGCTACCGACCAGTCAAGGGAGTAAACGCTGACGGTTCCGTGTATATCACCTGTAGTTTTTTCTGTAGCATCCGCATCCTTGGCGACGCTTGGACAAAATGCCACCGCCCTTGGGAATATTCTAGCTCGAATTGCGTTGGAAGGGCAGACAATCTCGGCTACGGCAATGCTCCAGGCTCTGATGGCCTTTTCTTCGCTACATCGCTATGGCTTACAGTCCCAAGCCGTAGAGCTGAAGATTGCGGCACTGAGCACACTTGCAGAGGCGACTTTGTTGCCAGATCACGGCGCAAAAGAAGTTGTTCATCATATTGCAACAGGAATGCTGCTTTGTTCGTTTGAGGTCCACCACTTATCGTGCACCTCACGTCAATGGACACGATACCTCAGTGGTGTCAACACGGTGATCAAATCGTCTTCTATCAATACACTACTTCAGGTCAGCCCTGATGCAGCCGTCCTGCTTGACTGGGTGCACTACCATAATGTTCTCGCTCGCTTTTCGCTATTGCACTGGAAAAGGGACGGGGCCGCACAGCTCTTATCGACTCTGCCAGATACCTTCTGCTCACAGGTTCGTACACAACAAAGAGAAACTGGCCGTTAAACTGGTAGGCTAAGGCTAACATGTGACGTTCTAGACTTCTCTTCTGCGGCCGCCTATCTTCTCTATGCTTGATCTCTTGTCGCAAATATGTGATACAGTATCCAGCAGAGCAAAGAATCCTGAGCCGAGCGATGGCTTAGATGATTACAAAGACTTTCTAGGCGTATTGGACTGGAGAATCCGGAGATTGCCGATACCAAATGTTCCGTACGACATAGAAAATCACGATGATGCGACGGCATCTATGAAGCTATACCAGCTTGCTATGCTGTTATATCTAAATCGAAGTTCCGAAGGTCTAATCGACCAGCCGCTCAGGACGCAGCAACAGATCGAGCAAGCTTTTGCTATCATCTCCCGACTGAGTTCCTGCAAACCGCAATTCCCTATCTACGTCATTGGTTGTGAGGCGCGAACAGATGAACAACGGGTTGTCGTACTCGACATCATCTCTCGAACTGAGGCAATGAGTTCGTCACGTTCTTTCACCCATTGTAAAAGTTTACTACTTGCCTCTTGGGCCCAGGACGACCTCGTCAGGTGGGATGCCATCAGCTATCGTGGTAAGTGGAACAATGTTATGAGCCGTTGTGCAACCGTTCCAACTTTTGTATAATGCTAGTCTATCATGCGTAAGCGATGCATGACCAAACAGAGAATCTTCAAGGATTACTTCACAATTACTTCATCCCCTACGCACATCGACCCACAGCAGTCTGACCGGTCCATCGCTCGAGTTACTCGACAGATCGACATCTTTTACTGGCCGGGAAATATGCGTATTCCCCCTATGTGCTCTGTATATCGGAGAAGCTATCTGATGCATTGAGATCAACGGCAGCATCTCTTCTTCGATATCAAGCTACATAGCCGTGCACGAATCTGTAGGGTTAGTGGGAACAGGAGATGTGTAAAAGTATGCGCAGACCTGAGCATGCCCTCAGGACTATCTAAACCTCTGAACCATGCTTCCCGAGTGCAATCAGCCATGGAATGAGCATACACATAAAGTTAGTGACTGTGCTTTTTGTATCTCAATTGATTATCAAAGATAAGGGAACGCTGTACGTGTCAGTGTTGGTAACGGTTGGACTGGTAGCGGAACATCCGGCGTCAGTGCTCACAGCGGTAATCCTGTCATCTTCTAACATGCCATTATTTTTCAATTGCGTGGACATAATCCACTGATAGGTAGCTGCAGTTCTTTCAAACATTTCAGGAAAGTATAGAAAACTCTCGTCTCCCTTGCATGCACGTGCGAGGGGCCACAATCAGCTAATACAAATCAGCTGATCGGTCGCACTCTTTTCCGCCTGTCGGCAGATCGGGAACATTAAAAGCCGATCGAAATCTTTTGGGACAACACGCAGGTACTTAAGAACCGTTCTGAGCCCACCTAACGATTGGTGAGAGTTTGGACAATTTCTTCGCCATCTCTCGGGAAACCCAAACTTGCTCAGCTACTCTTTGTATCAACATGGCATATGCACGTCAACAACGGCCCATGTTCTCTGTACTTGTTGTCGGTTGCGGTATTAGTGGGCTAGCTACTGCACTGGCTCTGGCTCAAGCTGGACACCATGTGACAGTGTTCGAGCGAAGTGCCCAACTACAAGAAGTAACATCAAGCCTTCCCCCATATCAATTGTGCTCTCTTAACATACCTTAACAGATTGGCGCCGGCATTCAGTTATCTCCCAATGCTACGCGTCTCCTTCAGTACTGGGGCGTTCTTGAGGAGGTCCTCAAATATGCTGATCGACCAGAAGCTGGGACATTTCGCAGCTACCGAGGCGAGACGCTATCGCAATCTCCACCCATATCCGATGCGAATCTAGTTAGCAAAGCCCCTTATATTGTCATGCATCGTGCCGACCTGCTGAGAGCTTTGCTATCTGGAACAGGAGAGCAGAAGATAGAGCTCAAACTCGGCAGCGAGGTGATAGACATTGACTTCAACAAGCCTTCCTTGCGTCTCTCCACTGGTGAGATCTTTGAAGCTGACATGATTTTCGGCGCGGACGGTGAGAGATCCCGCTGTAGGGGTCGCCTATTGGGCCGTGCGGACCCTCCGTACAGCCCTGGGGACGTCGTGTACCGGATTTCTGTTCCTACAAAAGATATACAAGAGGACCATCTCGCTTGGGACTTGAAAAACCGATCCAGTGTCAATTTTTGGATGGGTCCAGGAGGACACGTGGTTTCGTACCCCATTCAACACGACATGCTCAACATAGTCCTTGTATACGCTGAGGGTACAAGTGGCAAAGCTATTTACGGACCACAGCGAGTAGACATAGGAGAGTTCAGGAGCAAACTTCTTGATTGGGACCCAGTACTTCATAAGCTTATCAACGTGAAAGGATGTGTATGCACCAAATGGACATTGTTCCAGATCCATGAGGCAAGCAGATGGCGGGATGAGACTGGACGCTTCGTGTTGATTGGCGATGCTGCACATGCAATATTGCCATGTCTGTGAGTACATATGTAAAGTCCTTGATCGTTCCGCAACCGGCTAACGCTACTTAGAGCACAGGGCGCTGCACAGGCTTTCGAGGACGCTGGAGTTCTTGGAGGGATATTCAGCCAGTCCGTACGGCATGACCAAATTCCAGATGCCCTTAGAATATTTGAGGAGGTTCGCAAACCACGAGCTTCGGCTGTTAGACATCGCACTTTGGACCAGAAGGCTCTGTTTGCTCTTGCTGATGGTCCAGACCAAGAAAAGCGCGATGCGGAACTTCGTCTGGGTGCAGATCGTGAGCTTTTCAAATGGCTCTGGGAGTACGATGCCGCAGAAATTGGACGGAAGGCGTGGGAGAATTTCGGTCAGTCACAAGGAGATGGATTAATCCCCAACAATGGTGTCTCAGGGCAATAAGAGTAATGCTCACTCCATCGACAAGTCACTTCTAAGTATCATTCGGCGATCAGACACTTAGTATAGGAATAGGCGTGACTCAGCATGGTATCGAAGTTTCCCTATACAAGAATGCGTGTGAAGAAGCCGGTACGATATCTCGCCAATCATTCCAGCTTAGGACCTAACATGATGACGCATTGGCACATAATTAGAGGGAAAAGAGCATTTGATACTGTGATAACGCTGGATTGACACGCACATAGACGCCAGGCTCTAATGCGGTGTGTTTGAACATTGGATGTATAGGTCATTCAATCGTGATTATCTAAGCGGTTCGATGCTCGAATTGCAAACTAAAGTGGCAGCTACTGCAAGTGTGCGAAGCCGCGCAATATAGGGATGAACAATTGTTGAGGAGAACTGATTGTAAGAATCATTTAGCATTGATAATCTAAAGAGTTCGGTGATTAGGAGGATACAAGCCGGCGTGAAGAGTCGACTTTTGGAAAATGACCCATAGTGCCAATCCTATGCTTTCTATGACCATTGCGTTTGCTTCTCAACGTCAAGGGTATGTAGCCAACACTTTGCTGTCAACACATTGATTCGAGTTCTTTGCCAAACCCATCACTCAAGTCCCCTCAGCCAAAGCCGGTGTTGTCTTTGACCCAAGAAAGTCAGAGAGGGCCGCACGACTCCAAGACTTACTAGGCGGAGCTCTTTGCTCTAGTATCTGAGCCAATAGATAAGGCAACCATATCCCGAACCGCCGCGGCATCAAAATTCAGGGCAAATATCTATTCTAGTCGCCGGCACGAAATAAAGTCAAAACCTCAGTGCCGTGTCACTGCTATACGGGTCCTGAACTGCCGGACAATAGCTAAGCCGGAAGCAGGCAGTCGCATTTCAAGACTTGCCATTTTCGCGGATTTGACGTTACACTACATCAAAGTAGTTTATGTATGCATAACCAATCGCAATGGTCTAACCGCTCTGCTAGGCGATATTTGTAAACTAGCCGTGGCCTATCTGAAAATAGAGGCTAGGAAGTGTACGCTTGACTACAATTGGCAAGACCAGCTACTTGGCAGAAGGCGAAAACCATTGAAGGATTTTGAACGTGCGGGCGGCCGCGAGCGTGGCATTACTTGCCAGATCGTGGATTCCGATCTGACCTGCATATGTAGCGGCTCCACTATGAGATCACTAGCATTTACGAATGTACTAGCTGGAAACTGCACCGATCCTTGGTGTGGGCACGCTAGCAGGGGTAGCTGGCACTAGTCACGCCTGGCGCAATCGAGCCTCTCCCTGGCTGCTAGTGCTGACTATGTGGCTTCCAAGTAGATTCTATCTGGACAAAGCAACACACTAGCAACACCTTCATTTCTCTTTGCTCATGATTCAGCCCCGACTCCAACAGTACTGTTCAAACACGCAACGATGCTGACGGGAGTGGCTTGGAAAGGATTCAGGCCCGTTCAAAGAATTCGGTGGTGGCGGCTCTTAGAAGAGACCATAAAAGCTGCGATGTCTGTCATATCGAAGAACCACGATCATTCTATTCACCTGTAGCCATCGTGGCCATAACAAGGATATCAAACGAAAAATGGTCTCTCCCAAGTCTTTCCTGGTGTCTTATGGCCTCACGCTTCTGCCAGTTCTCCTGACCAGCGCATCTCCCATCGTGCCTCGCTATCTTCAAGGGAACCCTATTACGCCGAAAACCATCACTGCAAGCACAGTTTCAGCCGAACTGGCCTCGGAACTTTCCAGTGGCTCGCTCATCTTCGGCCCTGATAATGCCCTGTGGGCTGACGCAACCTGGAGATGGAACACTCTTGTGAAGCCCAATGTTCAAGTCGTTGTGCGACCAGCAGCCGAGTCTGACATTGCAAGAATTGTGAGTGCTTTCAGAAGCTCTTTTGGGTATTCGTAACGGTCCTACTTACTGACTGGCTTGACATAGGTCAGATACTGCAACAACAACAGCTTCGAGTTTCTTGTGCGAAATCGTGGTCATGGAACTACGACTTCATTGTCCGCTTTTTCTGGTATAGAAATAAACGTGGAAGCCCTTTCGGGCATTACTATTCAACCTGATGGGAGAACTGCTATATTTCAAGCTGGAGTATTTGGTGGTCAGGTCATAGACACACTCTGGGAACAAGGCTACGTTACTAGTAAGCATTGTCCCACTTAGTAAAGAGACTGACTGCTGACACCGGCTCCGCTAGCCACTGGATCTACCGCATGTGTTGGAATGTTAGGTCCCGCACTGGGTGGTGGCCACTCACGCTACGAGGGACTCTACGGTATGATTATGGATAGCATCGTGCACTACAATGTCGTTCTGGCAAACGGTACAGAATTGGGAGTGAATCAGACTAGTCATGCGGATCTTCTCTGGGCTCTCAAGGGAGCTGGTCACAATTTCGCCATTGTCACTAGTGTCGTCAAGGAGATCTATCCAGGAGAGGATTGGCACTTCCACACCTATACCTGGACACAGGACAAACTGGAGACGGTTTTCGAGACGCTAAACACCTTTGCTAAGAGCCACAATGGCACCACGCCTCCTAGGATGGGTGTCAACTACGGAGCCATCATCATGAACACATCCATCAGCACAACCGAGGCTAGTAGTTCTTACTCATAACTTTCAAGAGTATCTCTAATCGTGGCTAGGCTGTACTAGAGTGGGGTTTCCACTACGCTGGCCCTGGTGATGAGGCAGAGGAGCTCTTAGCGCCATTCAACGCCATCGGTGCTGTCAATGAAGATATGGGCGATGTCCCATATCCCACACTATCCGGAGCCACCAGTTACTTTTGCCCTTCTGCCAACCGGGTCATTTCCAGTGCCTTGACACTGGAATACAATGTTACCGCAGAACGTGCGCTCTATGATCATTACGTCGCCAAGGTGGCCGAGTATCCTGAGATTGCTTCCACTGCCTATCTTTGGCACGAAGGGTATGCAACTGCTGGCTACCAATCTATTGCGGCTGATTCAACCGCTTATGCCTCCCGTGAGGAAAATCACATATTGTACGTCATCACCCTTCCATGTAATAGCCAGGTTATGTTGTAAACCTGATCGTGAAGACTAACATACATCTCTGTAGGGTCTTTTTCAGCGAAGTTCCAGATGGGTCGGATCTCAAAGATGCGGCCGAGACATGGGCCGAGGAGACAAGAGACCTCTGGAATGCCGGACAGCCTGATCGTCTTCCGAAGACGTACGTAAACTACGCTCAGGGCTACAAATACGAAACACTGGAATCCATTTACGGTTATGAGCCGTGGCGTTTGGACAGGCTGCGCTCACTCAAGGCTACATACGATCCAGAGAATCGTTTCCGCTTCTACGTTCCTATCGTATCCGATTCAGCATAGGGACGAACTTCTATAGACCTGTTCATTTCTTGTCAAATGTATCTGAATTCATTGCTTCTGCTGCCGCCAAATTAGATTTCCAGAATCGAACCGCCGGCTTCGACTTTTAGTCTCCTCTACTTTCTTCCTATCCAACTCAGTCCCCTCCTATTGTTATTACCAGCCTCTTTGCTTTCTTTGCCGCAGCATGCTCTGACGGGGGTTCGACCTTGTCTTTGGTGTCGCAGTCTTTATTTTCGTCCCAGCAGACAGGTGTGGTCTCGAACTGTACTTCCCAATGCCGTGGGAGAGTAGGTCATCAGTGCAGAAGAGTATTCTATCCTTTCTTGGGTGGATCGGTACCATGGTGGGAGTTTCTGAAGTCGTCGCTGAACTCTTCTTCTGCGGCTACTCGTGCTTCGACCACCAGTCGCAGTTATGAGTGTGAGAGCTCGCGTGCGACACTAGTAGATAGTTAGAAGACATCTGGGTTAGCAATCTTCGAATGAACACTGTACGTACCAGACACGATCGGACTTGCGAGTACCAAGCAGCTGGCAACAGCACCGTTGCTAGGCAGATTGTTGAGTATGCGTGGTCACAAATCTGTCGTTGAAACGCGTGGGTAGTTGTATGATGTGATCTTAACAGAAACGGATGCTGCTATTGTTCTTGCATTTTGAGGTCTACGTGGAAGACCGACACTCTACTGCAAGGGCGCACAATTGCGAGACAGCATACACCACGTGTTTGGCTATCAGATCTTATGCAACCATCTTATTGACGCATTAATCATCTGCATGTGACCCCACTGGAAGATCGTTCTACATCCACTGCTTATTTCCAAATTGTGAGACAAACGCGCCGGCATAGCCAGTCTCAATGCTAGCCCTCTCCCAGAGCGACCTGATAGTTCGGACGGCTTCGTCCACAGGTACTGCACCCTTGAAGTGGGGCGCATAAGCCTGAATTCTGGCCATGAATGACGACAACCCCTCAAGCTGCTCCG